>JAJHSJ010001050.1:0-63107 GCA_021015155.1 Magnolia officinalis | reverse complement strand
AGCAATATTTGACTATAACTTAAGCATACCATGGCCCTGGGGCCATTCCCATCAGTTCTGGGCTTATATAAGGGCCTTAAACCCTCTCTCTCTCTCTCATTCTATATGAATTTGAAAAACCTAAGAGAGAGAAGAGAGAAAAGAGAAGGAAAGAGAGAGAGAGTGAAAGAGTTAATACTTGTTCTTGGGATTCAATCCCATCACTCCACGGGCTAAATCAGCCTTTCTGAATTGCTATCCCGGCGATTTTGACTCCGTTCTTGGGTAAGAAATCCTAACCTTAATATGTTTTAGAGTTTCAAATAGTGTATGTGATGAAATAGCTAACCTATTTCATGTTATAGGTGGCCGTCGTGCCGCAGACGAAGACCTGACATACAAACTGAGTTCAATACTTGTTTATCGGTGAAAGGTGCGGACTATAAACGTTTAGGTTATGGTTTTCAAGGCTGTCAATGTCAGTTAATGATTTATAACTGACTTGGTTGCCATTTCACATGCTAGATATGCAGTTTCCTTCGCTTTACAGATTTAATATGAACTATGTTGAGTATTATGTATTTCATGTGTTTGTTGAAATGTTGGAATGGGTATGGAATTTGGATTCATGCTTGCCATGATTATCCATGTTGGATATATGATTGGTGTATATGTGATGACTCCTTGCCAAAAGGATTTACCCTAATACATGTTATGACTAACATACGTCATGTATGTTGAAGTGTTTAGTCTAAGTGTTTGTTATAATGTTTGAATGAATATGGAATTATGATTTGTGTATGCCACGATTATTGGTTGCTAATGCATGATCGTTGCACTCGTGGCAACTCCTTTGTGAAAGGATTCGCTACTACATGTGTTCTAACTAACTTATTACATGTATGTAATATGTGTAGTCTGAGTGTTTGATAAAAGGTCTGAGTGAGAGAAAATGCTTAAGGTAATGTGCTTAATGAGGGTGTTGACATAGGATTCTCAAATCCCCTTATTAGGGTTACAGTTTCCTTCAAGTAATCTATTTTACTACCATGTGATTTGTGGATTAAATGCTCATGTATGTTAACATGTATTCTATGTGTTCGTTGAAATGCTTATATGGGATCTATATTTAATTGTAATATTACATGCAATCTTGCCTATTACATTGGAATGCTATTGATCTGGAGTGTGTTTGGGACTATGGTATAGTCCAGGCAATTGGTAACAGATCTTAGTTTAATAGCTGAGGTTGTTTTCGCCACGCAGGACGTGTTCGATGAATTCGATTCATACTTTTGTTGTCGACAGTGGTTAGGCCACACGGAGTGCTTACGTACTTCATGCCGATCAACTCGATGTGCGCTCATACCAGTCGAGCTCGTCAAGTAACCCGATTGACCCAATGTATGTTCATTATGCATGGACGCTACTGCTTGAATCTAAGGTACCAAACTCACCAGCAAATCCCGTTAACCTTTGTACCTCGATCCACTAAGACTCATGAGCTGGACATGGTGGTATGGGACACTGTGGTTGAGCTGTCGGCCTACGCTGGGACGACGAGCCTCCCCGTAGTGACCAATGAGCAACACTGCCTCGTGAGACGAATACGGTGGTATGTGACACTGTATTCGAGTTGTCGGCCTACACTGATCAGGTGACGAGCCCTTTGTAGTGACCTCGAGCATACTCTGAGACTGTGTTGAGGCGACGAGCCCTTCTGTAGCAACTGAGTATAAACATAGGCCTACACTGATCAGGTGATGAAACCCTTTGTAGTAACCTAGAACCCAACCTCGTATGATATTTACTAAGACTGACGACCCTAGAATGGATCATTGTTTGGGAAATAATATAAGGGAGGTACCTTAGCTTCCCAATCCTGCTGTATGAAAAGGTCTAATAAGAACTCGGTAATCACGTTCATGCACCACATTACATGTGCCTTTGGCGTTGGAGTTGAGCACAGTGGAAGGTATAAATGCCCGCGATCGTGTGAGATGAAGTCGCAAAGGGAGTGCAGGCGGGGACATAAATCATTAATAGATATCATCCTTGCATAACCAAAGTACTTAGGAATGCTTGATTGTATTGCTTTATCATTACTAATTGACTGAATTGATAACGTGTTAACCTTTATTTTATAACTCCACTGAGTTGATCACACTCCCAAGTTTGGGACGGTGCTTTAAACACCAACCAGACCCTGTCTTAGCTGCAGGTGATGGTGATGCCTACGAGGCGGAGCCAGACTTCGAGGATGATGAGGAGGCGTTCTCCTACATGCAGTTGTCAGGCGGGTTTATGTAAAACCGTGCTCTGATCGACGAGGATTACTAGGATTTCAGAAATACAACTAGTTGAACATTATACTATATCATTTTGTGAATTTTGGAACTTTACTTGTAATCATTTAACCTGGTAATCTGATCATACTCTTGGGGACTTACCATCATTTATATGCTTTATTTTGTATCACAGTCTTCCGCTTGCGTAAGTTAACTGCCTCTGGAGTATGATATGGTGTTTTGGTATAATCCCCACTTATGTTTAACAACACACTAATACGGACAACATTCAATCATCATTATCTATGTTGCATTAAGTGATGCGTTGGAACTCGGGAGTTGAGTTTATGCTCGACCCCCGAATTTTAGGGTGTTACACCCGTGCATCGTCTTCGTACATATACCGGACAAAAGCATACCCCCTGGATTTACTGGTACCAGAGAAATGGGTAAGATAGACCTCTGAAATCCTCTCATACCTTTGAAAGATTTGAATATGTCTTTGGTAGAACAACTGAACAGAAGATTCCCATAAACAGTGTCTTCCGGCATCTGGCCCTTTCTCCTCGAGGGAGCCGACCCTCGAGTGTCCCCGCATAATACTAAAATCGGATTTCCCTTGAAACCCTAGCAGAGCGAATTTTTTTGTCCAAGAATTCACTGTAAATCTCTAGTTTTTTCACAGGTCCGTATGACCTTATCAACACTGAGATAGTAAATAAACATTACAATGAGCCGCATGATGTCTTTCATGTGACCAATGTATGTATTATAGTTGTACATGAATCGAGTTAGCTCGGTTAACTCGCTAGACTCGACTCGAAAAGAGCGCTTTGAAATTGAGTTCGAGTTAAGTTGAGCTGATTTTTTTAGCCTGAAAAAATTTGGATTGAGTTTGAGCTTGCCCGATCTCGACTCAACTCAGATCGAACCTCAACTCGAATATACTCGAATCGAATTGGTTGAATGACTTAGTTATTTTGATATTGATGTTGCTCGCTAAGTATTGATAAAAGACTCAATGAAGTGTTGTTTTGGTGCATACATTCTCCATGGGATTGGCTAGTGGCGATGAATGAATGGATACAAAACAAATCTAAAAAAAAAACTTTTACTTATAAAACTGCCATCAAATCATGATTTTGATGTTGCCCACCAAGTATTTAATGAAATACTATAAATTGTTATTACTGTTTTTCATTATGCGAACAATTGAAGATGTACTCTACGTGTTTGAGAAAATATCGTACAAGCTTGATATCTACTTGAACTAGCTAGCTCGAGCTGCCGAGTGAACCGAGCCGAGCTGGCTGGTTAAGCTCGAGGACCAAGCCGAGCGGATTTCCAGTTGGGGTTAGCTATTGGCGGAGCTGAGCCGAGCTATGCCAAGATCGACACAATTCAAATCATGTACAACTCTAATTATATCCACATCGTCCATCCATTTAGCAGATCATTTTAAATTATAAATCTGAAAATGAGACATATCAAAAGCTCAAGTGGTCCAAAGCAGTGGAGACAATTATTCCCATGGTTGAAACCTTTATTCAGTCCATCATAATGTTTATTTGTCATCCAAGGTTGCATAGACCTGGATGAATGAAGAGAAAAAAATAAATATCATTGTTGATCCAAAAACTTCTGTAGCACTGAGAAATTTTCAACGATAGACGTTCAATCCCCACAATTTTCTGTGTTGTGGTCCATTTGATCTTCAGATTTGCCTCAATTTTTGCCCATGCCATAAAATGATCTCATAAAATAAATGAACGGTGTAGATATAACACATACGTCAAGGAAGGGCCAACATAACTTAGTAACATCAACACCCAGGAGGTTGGTGGTGTGTAGCACGCCACACAATCCGTTCTCCAACCTTATGCATTTTTTAAGGATACAGCCATCCACGTGTTCTGGCCCCGATGGACACAGATACTAATGTCCCTGCCGTTCGAAGCTAGGTGGCGCCCACCACGTTTTTTTGGAAGAAATCTATTCAGTTCGTCCAATCTTTTCTTTCCAGCTCATTCTAAGATGTGCCCAAAAACGTGTGGTTGGGGTCTCACTTTCGTGGGCGCCATCTACCTTTTTAGGTTGCAGGCGATCGACGACGTCGGCTGATCTCCATATACAAGTTACTCAGGGCCTTTTTAATGTACTGAGTTAACTCTTTTCGCCCACCGTGAATGTACGAGGCTTATCCACGCCATTAATCCATTTTTCCGGTTCATTTAGGGTTGAGCTCAAATTTTAAAAAATTATTCAAAGCTCAACAGGAAACAGTGGGAATAATAATTTTAACCGCTTGAAAACTTCTTATGGCCATGGTGATGTATATTTCTTATCCAACTTGTTCATAAGATCCCACGAATGGAAAATTGAAATATCAGCTTGATTAAACTTCCTTGATCTTCGAGGATTTTTTAATGATATACATTCAATGTACTTGTTGTTGTGCAAAAATCTGGTCCATCCTCTTTAACATTCGAGTACCTGCACTGGAATATGACAAAGGAGACCCTGGCTAGAGCAGGGGACCTTCGATGCCAAAGTTAGGCTAGGAATTTGGGTCTAGTAGTATTGATGAGTTTTGGGTGAGAGATTCTGCATACATTTTACCATACACAGAGTACTTGTTTATAGCCTTTTGGGGGCGGTGGCATATATGACAATGACTATTGGATGGTGATTGCGTATTACGGAAAATATCTTCCTCCGGACATATCGTAATTGATTTTCCGAAATCCTCGCGAATATCTCGAAGGATAATCCTATCTTAATATACTGCAAGCGTATTTAATTCTGAAGTGGTGGTCGATATCCGAGCCCGACCTCCAAAGTTGGTTCCCGAGGCCGATGTCGATATCCAAGGCTGACATCTAAAGTCGGTAATCGAGGCCAAGGTTGAGGTGATTTTCCGACCCTTAAGCAATCCATAGTGTTCAAGTCTATTCATCTAGTTAGTCCATTTTTATCCATAAAAGTACCCCCTACTTCCGAGCATTCTTCAGAAGTTCGGGAAGTAAGTTAGTGTGGATTGACACTGTGTGATGACTTTGCGCCGAAGAGGTCGGGAGGTCGAATGGAGTAGGGCTTAGATCGATAAGTCGATTGTTCAGTGGTAGATCACGCACAGTAGAATTAATAGGAGAGACTTTTCTTCCCTTCAACTAAGAGAAGTCCCAGTCGTTCCTATAGTAGTAGGCCGAGTACTCAATACAAGGACTTTCTTCCCTTATACTAAGGAAAGTCTTTATTGTAGACCACGCATTCCAAGTAGTGGTTTGACCTCTTATCTAAGGGTCGGATGACTGGTTGAGGACTGTTTTTCCCTTGCACCAAAGGAATTCCTAGTAGACCGTGTAGTTCGAATAGTTGAGAAATCAATTAAAAGAAATTTTTTCCTAACCTGGGAAAGTTCTTTTATTGTAGAAGCCCCATAAAGCAGTAGAAAACACAATAGTATAATCATGAGCACATTTTTTTCTTTTAAAAAGGGAGGTCGCTCTTAGTCGAGTAGATCGGTTCGTCGATGCACTCCTCAGTATCTGATGTCGAGCTACGTTGGACTCGGTCTTGGTTGTCATCTTTCTTTCTTTTGGAGTTAACGGTAGAGGGCTCTCCGTTTCTTCATCGCTTCTTATCCTCAGTCTAGTTATTTCCTCTTCGAGAAGTTTTTTGTGAACTAAAGAGCTCCTCGACATTGGAATATTTTTTAGCTCGGTTAAGTAGGTTAGCGGGGGTAGTCGGGGGGTTCTTACCAATAGAGAAAAGGAACTTTCCTTGTTCGAGGCCGACTACCATGGCGGTCAGAGCTATCTAGTCAAAATAATCATCGACCTGAACAACTTCGGCATTGAAACGGATGAGGTAGTTTCTCAACAGTTTGTCCTCCCTCTGCTTGATTGTGAGAAGATGAGCTGATGACTTTCTTCTGTCTCTCCCACTAATGAACTGTGTGAGGAAGGCTTTGCTGAGCTGCGAGAAGGAATAGATGGACCTTGACTTTAGCTGCCTGAACCACCGCTGAGTAGCTCTTGATAATGTTAGGGAGAATGCTCAGCATATTACGGGGCCGGAGGCACCATGAAGCTCCATCCAGGTTTTGAAAGACTCGAGGTGCTTAGCCGGATTGACAGTTTCAGAGTAAGTGGTCATCCACGTCATCCAGAACCTGGGAGGAAGCAGAGATGCCATAATGTCGTCAGTGAATGATGGTTCAATTTCTTCTAACATGGCCTCTACTGAGGTCGGTACTCAAGCACGGTAGTGTAACGCCCCGAAATTTGAGGGCCGAGTAAGAACTAGCTCCCAAATTCCCGGGTGTCACGTATACCCTAATGGGCCTCATATTACAATTATAAATGAAGTATCCTATGGGCAATAGAGAACTAAACCAAGCATAGAGTAACAATATCACATATGGAAATGTTAAGTGCAATTAATAAGGTAAACATCCAAACATAAGACCGAAATATCCAAAATAATATCCAACTAGGGGTCTAGTCCCATCCATACATACAACCCAAAATGGCTAAAGCCTGACCCAATCCCGCGATCGTTCACCGAACTAGAATGATCTGCCAAAGGTTTAGAAGTACGCCTGCTCTTCCTCGTCGTCCATGCCGGTACCCTCCAGCGCATCCTACTCCATCATCCCTGCATTTATGATGGGTTCTGGTTAGTGTTTTAAAACACCGTCCTAAAGTGGGAGTGAGTAGCTAACCCAATAGTACCATTAACAATAAGTTACACAGATTATCAATAGGAGAGTAAATTTAGTGAAAGGCATACATTCACAGAACCATGGATACTCTGATTAATGTAAATGCATGGTTTAATGATATGATGCATGCCTCTCACCACAACACTCCCTCTTACGAGAACATCTAACATTCGTGAACCAACACTCCCACAAGCGACCTCGACTACCCAATCGTAAAAGTAGTCAATGCATGCAGTGCACATGTTAGCCGAGTTAATTAGTTTGGTACATTCATCCAACAGGTTGGGAAAATTGAGATACCCCGACAGATCGTTGCTCTAATCCGATCACGTGGCTCTAATGGTCGTTGCCGTATGACACTCGCGATCCTTAGCCCTTGTGGGTTCGTCATTCCCATAACCTTTAACCTTATATGAAAATAGTTTGGACTTTAGAGTCCTGCTCGCAGTCACTATGGGGAGGTCATCACCCCAGCATAGGCCAACAACTCTGGCACTGTGTCCCATACCACCATCCTCGACTCACGAGTCTTTGGTGCTCACTGGTCACTACGGGGAGGCTTGTCACCCCAGCGTAGGCTGATAGCTTGGGCATAGTGTCTCATACCACCATCCCCGGCTCATGAGTCTTATGGGCCGCAAATTATGGTTATCAGTGGGCACAAAGGTTACAGGGTACCTCAGGTTCAATCAGGCGTGTACAATCATGGTTAACATACAAGGATGACCAACTAGTGGACTAAACTACCCCCACGAAACAAACCACAAACTGTACGACCTGAGAACAACGTCTCATGTAATCCAACTACGGCCGACAACTCGCGGTTTGGCTAATCGGGCCAGACTTGCCCGTGGGCTGACCCAATGGAAAGGTTGCCCAAAAGAATTCTGGTTGACTGGCCAATACACAAGGGCATGTGCGCAAGTATATAACATATATTTAACAATTCTAGGAACAATTCCAGCAAGCGACTAGCATATTTCAAAACCTCGACAATATGGACAGCAATACAGTAGATCCCACAAAACATCCGCATGCGAAAGGTCAATCTTACAAGATTAGCAGCAATGGAGATCAAGTTTAACATATTTTAGTAATTCAACAAAATGGACAGCCATACACCCAACTCACACCAATTCAATTGCATGTGCTAACATATGACATAACAAATCAACAACATAGGGGAAGTCAAGTGCAACAAAATTCAGCAATTCAACAAGTGGACACAATTCACCCAATCACATCTATCAATTACATGTAACAAAATTTAAGGTACAAAATCAGCAACATTGGGGAATTGCACATGCAATTCCCTCAATTGACCAAAAATTCAGCAATCTACATATCAGGGAATCTCGGGACCTAAATCTCTCTCCCAATTTTAGGAAAATTCTACGCATGGGTCCTAAACCAAACAATACATAAAATTCAGCAACATGCACACAGTTTCCACACAAAATCACTATGATTTACGTTAGACACGATAATCGGCCACCTAGAGTAATGGTCCGCACCTATTGTCGATTGGGGGTCCTTGGAGTCACTCTAACATCGACGGGTCCGCAAACTTGACGTGCCGGAACCCTGTTTCATACGAAATTCGCTATAAGGTGCATACATGTGGCTTATAACTAGGGAGAGATAGATTGAAGTCCGAATCTTACCTTGGATCGGACGTAGCTAGTTTTTATGGTGATCGGGTAGGGGTTTCCAGCAATGTAGGGGTGTAGGTGCAGGGAATTTCAGTCCCTAAGCACCACATGCACTACACAACTGTACCTCTCCTTCTCTCTCCTCTCTCCCAGCTGCTGAAATTTCAGTGGAAATGAGAGAGAGAAAGGTTTAAGAGCTTATATAGCCAGAAATTTAATCAGTTCGCCCTGGGTTCCATTAATTTCTTCAAACGGCCTTATAGGGCCCATTTTTGGTTGTTGGGGTGACCCTGATGTCCCCCTGGCCCATCTAATTCATGGGACAGGTGCCCTATGGCCTGATGAAGGGTTGGGTAAAGTTTGACGACAAACGGATGTGGGGTTTTGCTGCAATGGTCCGATTTGCAATCAATGGTCATCGATCCTCGATCAAGGGCCAGATTTTGTGGGCGAGCATAGGGAAATATCTCCAACCTTTGGTGGAAGTTTAGAAGAGATCTGACGGCTGAAATGCACTAATTCATTGATTCAAGTAGTGGGGCCGTTTGATTTAAAATTCCAGATTTTTATTCCTAAGTTAGGGCGACTTGTATTTTACAAGTGCCGACAGGACGGTGCGATTTATTCATTTTCGGGTGTCGTCCTAGTCCGTCGTCTACGATGGACCACAAGCTTAGTGAAGCCCATGGCCTCCCAGAGTTTCGAAAATTTTCGCCCTGCCTTGGGCGATGCACAACCTGTACAGGCAGTCGCCAAGTATAGTTGGCACTACAAGAAAAACAGGCAAAGGCTACGGCAAAAAACCGTAGCAAAAGCCCTTTTGCTACGGATATAATCCGTAGCACGTCCGTCGCTATTGGTGGGGTAGCTAAAGGTGTAGCAACGGATTATATCCGTAGCAATAGATACCAATAGCTACGGATCATATCCGTACCAATAGCTACGGATTATATTCGTAGCAATACAATTAGTTACCCCACCAATAGCGACGGACGTACTACGGATCATATCCGTAGCAAAAGGTATTTTATCCATAGCAATAGATACCAATAGCACGAATAATATCCGTAGCAATAGTTACTAATAGCTACGGACAAAAGCCACAGCTATAGCTACGGATTATATTTATAGTTATTTTTTTAAAAATTGTAATAATATGACCTGTTTCCATTGCAAGAACCTGCTATGATTGATAACTCATTTAAGCTTAATGCTGATAGAAAAAGTAGATAAAATGCAATTAGAAAAAAAAAGGATGCATTTATTACAAATAGGAATCAAATCATACAATGCATCCTACATTCACATTTCTAAATAAACAATACTTCACTTTGCTCAACTTATCATAAAAATTACAACTAAGACGTGCCCTCATGCGCAGAAAACAAATACACTCCAACATAGTAAATACCCTCCATATGCATTAAATAATGCTCACGTTTTTACAGAATTTTCTTCCTTTAGACGGTCAATTTCAGCAAATGCAGAAGATAGAGCTTCTTCTTTCCTTGAAACTGCAGATGTAACTTCTGTGGACTTCGACACAAAATCACTTTCAAGTTCTGAAACCCTTCCCTTGAGAAAATGAATTTCATCCTCCACTGATTTCTTTAGCTTGTCAGCCTGTATAAAACAACATTTGTAGACACAATCAAACAAGCATGCCTATGTACACATCTCAAAAGGAAGAAAGACAAAAAAAAAAAAACCTTATATAGGAAGAAATAAAAAATGTACCTACAAATCTTCTAAACTATGGCAAAATGCAACATGAGTAATGTGTTCAAACCTAGGATGGACTTTTAAACTCAAAACCTAGGTTTATGTTAAGGTTATAGGTTTAGGTTAGGTTTAGGTTATAGGTTATAGGTTATAGCTTTAGGGAATTGAGAATAGGTTAGGGTTTAGGTTTAGGAAATCGGGTTCGGGTTCGGGATCGGGTTTAGGTTTGGGTTTTCAAGTTTAGGTTTAGGTTTAGGTTAGGGAGTTGAGATTAGGATTAGGTGTAGGTTTAGGTTTAGGTTAGGGAGTTGAGATTAGGATTTGGTGTAGGTTTAGGTTTAGGGATTTGAGAATACATTTAGGTTTTAGGTTTAGGTTTAGGTTATAGGTTATAGGTTTAGGTTTAGATAATAGGTTTAGGTTAAGGTTAGGTTATAGGTTATAGGTTATAGGTTAAGGCTTAGGTTATAGGTTTTGGTTTAGGTTTAGGTTAACGTTTAGGTTTATGTTATAGGTTTATGTTATAGGTTATAGGTTATAGGTTAAAGCTTTAGGGAATTGAGAATAGGTTAAGGTTTAGGTTTTGGTTTAAGAAATCGGGTTCGGGTTTGAGATCGGGTTTAGTTTGGGTTTTCAAGTTTAGGTATAGGTTAAGGAGTTGAGATTAGGATTAGGTGTAGGTTTAGGTTTAAGGATTTGAGAATACATTTAGGTTTTAGGTTTAGGTTACGTTTAGGTGTAGGTTATAGGTTATAGGTTATAGCTTTAGGGAATTGAGAATAGGTTAAGGTTTAGGTTTAGGAAATCAGGTTCGGGATCGGGTTTAGGTTTGGGTTTTCAAGTTTAGGTTTAGGTTTAGGTTAGGGAGTTGAGATTAGGATTAGGTGTAGGTTTAGGTTTAGGGATTTGAGAATACATTTAGGTTTTAGGTTTAGGTTTAGGTTTTAGGTTTTAGGTTTAGGTTAAGGTTAATTAGGTTATCGGTTATAAGTTTAGGTTATAGGTTATAGGTTATAGGTTAAGGTTTAGGTTTTAGGTTTTGATTTAGGAAATCAGGTTCGGGTTTGAGATCGGGTTTAGTTTGGGTTTTCAAGTTTAGGTATAGGTTAAGGAGTTGAGATTAGGATTAGGTGTAGATTTAGGTTTAAGGATTTGAGAATACATTTAGGTTTTAGGTTTAGGTTTAGGGTTTAGGTTTAGGTTAGGTTTAGGCATAGGTTATAGGTTATAGGTTATAGCTTTAGGGAATTGAGAATAGGTTAAGGTTTATGTTTAGGAAATCGGGTTCAATTTTGGGATCGGGTTTAGGTTTGGGTTTTCAAGTTTAGGTTTAGGTTTAGGTTAGGGAGTTGAGATTAGGATTAGGTGTAGGTTTAGGTTTAGGGATTTGAGAATACATTTAGGTTATAGGTTTAGGTTAAGGTTAGGTTATCGGTTATAAGTTTAGGTTATAGGTTATAGGTTATAGGTTAAGGTTTAGATTATATGTTTTGGTTTTGGTTTAGGTTATAGGTTATAGGTTAAGGTTTAGATTATATGTTTTGGTTTTGGTTTAGGTTATAGGTTTAGGTTATAGGTTATACGTTTAGGTTAAGGTTTAGAGGTTATAGGTTATAAGTTATAGGTTAAAGCTTTAGGGAATTGAGAATAGGCTAAGGTTTAGGTTTAGGAAATCGGGTTCGGGTTCGGGATCGGGTTTAGGTTATAGGTTTAGGTTTAGGTTATAGGTTTAGGTTACAGGTTTAGGTTTAGGTTTAGGTTATAGGTAATAGGTTAAAGTTTAGGTTAAAGGTTAAGGTTTAGGTTTAGGTTTAGGTTATAGGTTTAGGTTAAGGGTGTGGTCCCTGCAAATACAGATATAAACACGGCCTGTCCAAATGGCCAGGCCCCTCCAATGCTGTCCATAGGAAATTGACTGCTTCATCATGGTCATAATAGCGGTTCTCACCTTCTAGGGACCCTCGCTCAACATCCGGATAGTTCCGACGCACATCCGGATCTGCTTCATCAATTTCGAGATAATATATAAATATGGGTCTGTCCGAATGGCCAGGCCACCCATATTGTTGTCCATAGGAAATGGACAATTTCATCATGGTCATAACAGCAGTTCCCACCTTCCAGGTCCCCCGTTCAACATTCGGATAGTTCCGACTCACATCCGGATCTACTTCATCAATTTCTAGATAATATATAAACATAGGCCTGTCCAAATTACTAGGCCACTTCATCAATGAATCATATAGTATGAAGGAAAGAAGACTCACCAATTTAGCTAGCAAGGAGAGAAAGTGTGAGTGCTTGGAATGTCGCCCTTTCTTTGAATAATGGATGCATATTCCACAATCCAATCTGAGAATGAGTAAGTTTTTTAATTTCTCCGACAATGCATATGGGCACAGATTTACAAATAAATAAAATAATAAATAATATTTAAATCTGCCTTCTAAATCGTACTTACCGATAGTTGGAATTGTGGTAACACTCTCCCCCAGCTTGATCTTGAGTCTATTTTCTATTACAATTAGTGAAATCAATACGAACTTACAACAATAGGTATAAGGTGTTTGGTCCAGGGGTGATCCACAATAAAAGGTACCATTTACCATGAACTAAAACCATATATTATCCATACCTTAATTGGACTCACTACAAGGGTAATCTTTCAATGATGGCCCACTGCTTCTGATAATCACTACAGGGGTAAGAAAATTACAAATAGTAAGACTCATGAGATAACATATGTACAAATAGTGACAAGACTAGTTGGTAATGACGGGAGGCTAAGACATCAAATTATTTATGAAGAACAGGGAGAAACAAAGATAAAATAAATAGTTAAAAACTTTATCATTTCAATATTGAACCTTTTAGAGGCAACATTGATCTGTGGGGCTAAAAATACATCAGCCTGCATATAAAAATCTCAAGTTAGTTGGGCCTTTGAGGTCCTCAAATGATAGTAGAAGAAGCCAGAAAACTATTAAAATTAACCATCTAGCATTTTAAAAATCCCTCTCAGAAAATGAAGGAAAAGTACACAACTCACCTTGATGCCCATTCTCCTTCCTCCTTTACCCGGGCTTGGGACCGGCAATGCAAGGAGTTGCATTGGCGGAGTTAAAAAAGGGGCTTAGGCTCCATTTGGTTTGTAACGACCAAATGAAGTCTAATATGTTGAATTTGTGATTTTGTATCTTCTACTCTTGGCCATTTGAGAAATAATTTGTGATTTTGGATCTTCTACTCTTTAGTAGAATTTCCAAACTTTGTGAGATGGAGCTCTTTTTTGTCATATTGGAAACAAAGAGATCTTACTTGTACACATAAAAATCATTTCATGTTTTCCCAGAAATTCTTATAAGTCTAGTAATCTCAAAAACTAAGAATGATTTTTCCCATGGCTTGAGCTAAATGCAGCCAAAATGTCAGGGGAATTAAATTTTTTATCATTGAATAGGGCAATTCTAGCATGAACAAACAAAACATCTCAGTATTATAAATGGGAAGACAAAGGTTTAATGGAGCTGAGCAATTCAGACAATGATGTTGATTTTTCTAGTTTCTCCCATATTTAAAAAGAAAAGTTGGAAAAGGGTGCAGATGACATTTCTAAGAAATTTAAAAATGGGGACAGCCAACATACCATGATAACCATCCAAAATTCATGGATTATCAGAGAATTACCGGTATCCGTAGGCCATCATAGCTCAATTGAACATTCAGACCCTCAGTCTCCATCAGCTTTGCAAGATCTTCATTCACTTTATCGTGGTCCATTAGATGCATCATCCCTTTGAAAATATAATAGAGAGAGAGAGAGAGAGAGAGAGAGAGAGGAGAGAGAGAGAGAGAGAGAGAGAGAGAGAGAGAATATTCTAGAAATTCTTGTTACAGCGAAAGTCTTTATGACTAAATGGATATTGCGACAATATTTTATGCAAGTACTATAAAAGGCAAGATAAATGTCTGATGATATACGGAAGACCATAAGAAATCAACTATCAGGTACTAATCTCAGAAAAAGCCCCCATTTTTAAAGGGGGGCTTATGTTATGTGCTTGGGGCCATTATGATAGTGGCAAAGGCTCATAACATGCAGCTAGTCAAAGATTAACTAAGACTCATCCATTGTTCAGTTTCATCCACAGGCACCTGCTATAGACATCTCCCAAACACATCATCTATAGTCACCTTACATTCCAGTGCCAAAGATTTGTTGCATCTGACTCATCAATTAACTTTAAGCCCATAATTGGAGCTTGTTTTAAACCTATATGAGTGACTTGCTGGTGGTAAGGACCTATTTTGGGCACCACTGTGTTTCCATATTTTTTTTAGCACCATGTGATCCCTTGGTTGAGCGGAGTAAGACAGAACAACTTTACAAATCCTGTTTCATGCATGTAACTAACAGGTGGAGTTTGGGCAGGAACTAAACACAAGGATTAATTCACATGAAACATTTGCAAGAAATAATAATAGCTCTACATCTCCTATATCAAGTACCTAAATATCTCCCTGGTAACTTACCCGGAATGCTGCATCGAATAAGGGGCAAGTCATTCGGACTGCCTTGAGCTTATTTGTAAGTGCCTGGAGCTTGGGACGATTTTTTGCCAATTCTACTGCCTTCTCTTCATACTCTTTCATGCTAGAATACCAAATAACACCAGATAAACAAAGAAAAATAACAATGTATGGAATTCATGGAATGTTACTTGCAAGCTGCAACTGCAAAACAAGCACCCAAACGCATGCAGGATCCAGGCCACTCATCACACCAACCTTGTAGTGAATTTGCATGATTCCAAAAAAAATCAGGCTGTTCAAAATGATGCATATCCAGGAATATAGTTTGTTGAAAAGTGGATGGCTAAGGATCCAAATAGCAGTTGCACACACAATTGCCCACCTGATGATTAGATGACTAACATAGTTGATTCCCCTTATTTTTGGGCTATGGCCCATCTGTATATATGATTGTGTAGGCCACTACATATGGGACAAATTGATGGCTGTCCAAGCATGTTTTAGCTGTCCACTTGTTTTCTAGACTTTGCCCCATCTGATGGATATTCGACTGCTAGATTTGACTAGGAACAGGCCCAACTGATGGACAGCTTAGATCTTGCAGTTGTTTTCTATCTAAGGCACATGTGATGGCATGAAAAACACTTTAAAACACTTTATCAAAACCAGATCAATAGTCATCATACCCTGGATTTTCCAGTTTAAAACACTTTATCTATATTACAAGAAAAGGTATCAAATCTAATGAGAATGGAAATTAATAACAGAAATATTAATATTTTCTGATAGAAGGATACATGTTGTTCTGAAAATCATATAGGATCATAAAATGAGTATACAAGCTAGCAACTGAGACTCTCCTTAGCTTTTAACGAAGTGTGAACTTTATACAACTCATGAAACTCTAAATATCTCGGGAAATCATAACTCGCAATCCTTTTTCTTTCCTTTTTTCTTAACTCAGCATCATTTTAAAGAAAGTTTTACCATACAAAATGAAGCATTCCAAAAGAACTCAACAAAACATGTATAATAGTTCCCATGCATTCCCCTAAAAATTCAAGAGATGCATTGTACATTTCAGTCCCATGCACTCCTGCTTTAAAAAAAAACACCCCATGCACCATGGCATTGGTTTATAGATGTTAACCAATGATTAGTCTAAACAACTCTAATATTTTTCTTTTTTAGGACATCCAAAACTCAGAAGGCCGAAGGAGTCAGGCTCCTTATCTTTATATATATATATATATATATATATATATATATATATATATATATATATATATATATATATATATATATATATAAAAAAATTTATTATTTCCTTTAACCAAGAAATGGTTAAATAAAAAGACCAATGAACTAGCATAAATGAGAAGAATAGAATCTACCTTGCTTACTTCTCTAGATCTTGATTGCAAGATCCCACTGGAACTACACTTGCACACTCATGATTGCTATCGCTTAAAGCATTCATCCCCTGCACCTTATGAACACAAAAAATACACTAAACTTCACGTAACTAGCAGATTGGTTAACTTTAGCTTCACAACCTCTAAAAAACAAAACCAAAATATACATATCATATTGAAAAATAATAACATGCATACTTGTGTATTTGAAGGCTGCCCATGAATCCGGTTTGGCCTCGAGTTGAGATCAATCATTGTAGAGGCGATCTTGCCCGGATCTTCTGTGTTAGCGTCTAGCACTAGAACAGGAGAGACCCTGTGGTTTTACAGTTTCTCATTCATACAATGAGCACGCCAAAACTAGATTAGTTACCATCAGACCAACTCTGGTGACTACAAAAACCGAGATTAGACCTATAAACCTAGTCATAGACTATTCGCAAAAGCATGCATGCATGGACAAAAACTGAAGAAAGAATCAACATCTCGATACCTTATATTGAGAACATGTAATGACCTTAAGGATTTGTGCTAGTAAGTCTTTTGACCAGAAGAATGTAGATCACATCTAGTCTATGCACTAACTCATGTTGCTAAATTAAGCACCCTACACATTTTCTATGGCAATTCATAAACAAAAACAGACTTGGTGGACATATGGCTCCATCTGAATCACCCCTTATTTTCAGTTCTGATTGTAGTGGCGAATCGGACCAGGTCCGACTGAATCTAAGTCAACTTGGACGAGTTGCATGGGATTTGTCTGAGTCTTAAAACCTCGGTGGAAAGGGTCTAATTGTTGACTATATGTTCTTTTACCAGTACGTGACCCACAATAGAGCAAAAAAAAAAAAAAAAAAAGAACAATGTTTTGCTCCTTGCTCTACCAAGCAATCATAAAATACCTCATAAATGGTCTGGATCACATAAAGATGGGCCCCACAACCAAGAAAAAATATCGGTTTGCTCTTTCATCTGCCAAGCAATCATAGAACACCTCTGGATCACATGAAGGTGGGCCCCCAACATAGCTAAAAAAGTTGTTTCGCTCTTTGCTCTGGCAAGCAATCATACAGTACTACATATACCTTATTAAAGAAACTGAAATGGGTCATGTGCATCAAGAGTCAATGGTAAGCAATCATACAAAACTACATACCTTACTAGAGAAATTGAAATGTGCCATATGCATCAAGAGTCAAGATGACATGCATGATCACATGTACATGTGCAAAGATACAAGCCACTCATCAGGTGGGCTCCTACCATGCAAGTGCCCTGACAGAAAAGTTGGGCAAATCCAACCGCCAGAAGAGACACGAAAGGGCATCCACCATATTTAGCACATGTTGCATCTCACCTGGTGATTGAATTGCCCAATTCTGATGCTGGGGCATCTGACATATGGGCCCACCTAATGAGCAGTTCACACCCTGAACATGCAGGCCATGTTGACACATATGCATGGCGGTCGTGTATAAGAATTCAATTAAAATAAAATCCATCCTTATTCCTATCTTCTCTCAGCACAATCAAAATCAGAAACTAAAGCAACCCAGATTAATTCAGTGTATGTAGAAGTCACTGTCGTTAAGTCACAACCTCAAAATCAAAAAATTTTGGAGCAACGAGTAAATATACAAATACAAACAGAATTTTAAGAACAAAATTTATTATAGATAGATGTTTTTCAATATTCATATACAAACAGAATTTTAAGAACAAAATTTATTATAGATAGATGTTTTTCAATATTCATAGGCATTTATTTAGTTTTCTTTCAGTTCTCACGCAATGCAAGGAATGTACATTTTAACTGGTTTGAAGTAACTGGCTATATGTACAATTAAAACTCAAGCAAGATTAACTGATCTACCAGCTGATTCATGTTGAATTGAATATGTACAAAATACCAACTTCTAGAAAATTGAAGAGAAGAATTCAATAGCTTTTGGTCCCAATCTTCAGGCCCTCTTTCGAGCCATTATAAAACCGTCATCGACCCATACAAGAAAATGCCCAACAATATAATACACAGATAGATAACGAGTCCCACATAAAACTCCTGCTGGCCGTTTCACAAACTAGAAAGCCAGTACAAAGCAATTGGCTCTGTGAATTTGAAAATTGCGGAATTCTGTAATCAATGTTATCAAATTGAACAAACTATAGTTGTTCAAACCTCAACTTATCATGGCTATTTGCAGGACAAGAGAAAATTTTCAAGCATATGTTCTTACCCTGATATCTGGTAACTTAGAAACATTCAATTCCTTCCCATGAAATTCTCATGTACTCTTTCTACTGAACAACACCCAATACCCAATTTCCATCACTGATATTACCAATTTTGTAAAACTTAAAAATCAATATCAATACAAAAGAATATCCTAATCCATAAATCCGTAATTCAAAAACCGTCAAATACCATTCAGCAACGCCATCAAATCCAACAATTCAGAAAGCTTAAATAATCTACATTCCTCACAACCATAAAAAATAAAGCAAAGGAAAAATAGCAGTAAAAGAACAAACCTCGATCACGGTTGTGCAGGATGAGCAAAGATTCCTCCAGTTTACTATCTTTTATGATCTTTCAAAAACTTAACAACACATGAGTCATGGGAAAATGTATTAACTTGTCTTATAAGTTCAATGTTCTCGTGAGAAACCTTCCTGCCATCATTGCTGGAGATGGATACCGAACCTGAATCCTCTCTGGGAACCTTAGCTGGAGGGTTGTTTCTGTCACGCCCCAAACTCGAAAACCAGGCTCACAAAATTCCCGATCGCCGAATCCGGCGCCGACAGCCTCCGTAGTACCCCATTCTCGGCTCCCAGCGCCCATACGCCAGATTCCGATCCTGGGATCCTACAAGGAGGATTTTCAGCATGAATTTTTTTTTTGTAATGGAGCATAACCACAAGCATAACCAAGCCACAAAACAACAACACCACATATCCACTATATCAAAAACTTTTAAGTACAATGCGGGAAGGGAAATACAATATGATGATATCAAAGAGAACTCCAAAAGAAAACTCTAGAAGACTGCTGCACGCTCCGAGCTCAACGCTGCAGCAACCTAACGCCACCTGCACGCATCTATCGTGCATAAGCTTACAAAAGCTTAGAGGGTGGTGGAAGTGTGTGTAAGGCGAGTGCCAAGTGTACAATATCAGAGTAATGCGGAAATATGCGGTAAGTCCATAAATGCTATCAGCTATACTAAAGCTATGTAATGCAAGGCATGAATGCTGTCGGTCATACCAAGACCATGCGATGCGAGGCCTATGTAGCCAAATGTCATATGCGAGATGCAAAGCAAGCGTGCCAGTACTCATAAGTACACATATCAGTATAGTTCCTCTCTGGATATCACCGGGGTCTAATACACCTCACACTGACTGCCTCCTCCCTAGCTGCACAGTCAAGCAAGTGGAAGAGACCACACTATCCGCCTGACCAGTAGTCTGCCAATACCTACCCGGCTCGTCGATAGCGGACTCATTTGTGAGCTGGTCAAACTCAGCCTAGCTTATAGCCCCCTCACTCAGGCGGATAAGGCCACACCCCCTTCCAACCGACCACGACACAGTGGGAGACGCGGCCTACTGGTATTCGGCACTCGGGCGCTCGTGTATCCACTCGGTCTAGACGTTGGACCATCTCCTGGTACCAAAAAGGTTCTGGGACTCTCACCCAAGGACATCCTAAGTGCCCACAGTGCTAGAACAAAGTATTTCCGGTATCCAATACGGCCATCCACGATGTGCCTGTGGAGCCACGGCCCTGATGTCGCTAGGGCGTGCAGTGATCAAGTCACACATATGCGAGATGCATGAATCACACCGTCAAATCATGCAGCAATCCATGCGCGTACAATGCGATAATGTGGGGCACTCCGCCTCATAAGGAGTCCCCTAAGTGGTCTGCCCAATGGCGTATGCTATGCTCAGTCACTACTCATATCAAGCATACATATGATGCGTATGAGTATGAATCATGGAGCTATATTAAGCATGTTATAAAGTGGTGAACTATCAACAAATGTGGGCCTACTAATGGGCCCTAGGGAGAGTTATAATGCGGACATTAAACCAACATTATTCTACAATGTGGACGTCAAACCAACATTGCTCTCAAGGCATAGCCCGCTATAAGACATCATTACACAAACCATGGGGAAATCATACATTGCAATGGACCCTAAGGACCTCCCGTTGGGCCTCGACCTATGGGCCTTGGATACATCAAGTGGGCCGCATCATATAGGCCTTATATAAATCAAGTGGGCCACACTAATAGGCCTTAGGTACATTGCAATGGGCCATATCCCATGGGCCTTTGAAACATCACAATGGGCCTCGTAACATGTGCCACAAATACATTGAATGAGCCTACACACATGGGCCATGTATACATCAAGGTGGGCCTCAACAACGGGCCACAAATACATCCAGATGGGCCTAACAACATGGGCCTTATATATACCAAGTGGGCCGTATACATATCAAATGGGCCACATCAATGGGCCGCACCAATGTAAGTGGTGATAAAGAATTCCACCATTAAAATTCCTAGGGCCCACCATAACATTTATTTCTCATACAATCTGTTCATAGGGTCACCAAGAACTTGGTAGCCCAAGGGTCTAATGGTGGACGTTCAATCATCACTATACAGTGTGGTCCACATGATAACTAGATCTATCTTATTTTTGGCCCCAAGCCTTAATACAAGCTTGCCAAATGGTGGACTGTTGGGATGCAACACAAGTATCATGGTGGGGCCCACATGAAGGCCCACCATCCCCCTATAATATAAATAATATAACATATAATTTATATGTATATATACAAATATATATATGATAATATTATATATATACACATACATACATACATATATATATATATATATATATATATATATATATATATATATATATATATATACACACACACACATACACACACACGTCACACACTCACACACACACACGCATGCACCCACCCACACACGTGCACACACATGCACAGGGGCCCCACCGTCAAGTGGACGGTGGTTACAACACATGCATCAAGGGAGCTCCCATCGTCCGTCTGGACGGTGGGAAATGCAACACATACATCACCGTGGGTCCCAGGTGGGGCCCACTGTAACGTTTATTTGCCGTCCAACCTGTTGATAAGGTCATAGAGACCTGGGTGGAGGGAAGAAAACAAATATCAGCTTTGCTTCAAAACTTCTGTGGCCCCAAAAGTTTCAACGGTGAAATTCAATCACCGCTGTTCCTTGTGGTGTGGATTACCTGAGCCGTGGATCGGCCTGATTTTCAGAGGGGACCCACATTACGGGGTGGTCCACCTCATGGACGGTGTGGATACAACATATACATCATGGTAGGGCCCACGGCTGGAGCCGTGGGATCCCTGGCGTCCGTCCGCCCGCCAGTCCTTCTGACACAGCAGCAGCAATGCTGCTGTGATATATATATTTTTTTTGTTTTTTGAAAAAAACAGTTTCTCTGCGGTTTTTCGGGCGTGGGACCCGCGTCAAGTGAATCCGCCCCGTCCACTGGATTCTATGACCCGATACCTTCCAAAGGAGTCCAATATCCGATGTTTTTCGGCGCATAAAAAATGTCAGGGTGACTTTCAACGGTAAAAACTACTGTTTTGCATGTTATGGCCCGCCCGAAAATCGGATGGACTTCATTCTTCGGCTCAACGCCTAAAATAATACAGGGAAAAGGATGGACGGTGTGGATTGAAGACATGCATCAAGGAGGGGCCTGCATGAGTGGCTCACCAAATGAGCTTTGAAAAAAGCTAGTATTTATGTTTTCCTTTCAACATCCAGCGTCCAGGGACACTGGACGGTTGCTCATTTCAGGTGGGCTGCCCATGTGGGCCACCAAGTGATGGATGGGGTGAACACAATACTCAAAAAGTGGGCCCCACCTATAGATGACTTGAATCAACTATGTGCCTTATGGTGGGGTCCATCCGGGTGGGCCACATGGCCATATCAACCACATATCACCAAAGAAAAGGAAAGAGAGAGGGAGAGAGAGAAGAAGTGGGACACACGTGGGATGGAGGGACCCCGATACTATGGGCCCTCCCTTGCATTCTATCATACATCAAACGGTAATCAAAGTGGGCCATTGGCCACATCTTAGGGTCCCAAGTGAGATCCATACCATTGATCGGTAGGCCTCACTTGGCCCATCATAAAAACATAGAAATCTATCCTATCAAAGCACCCACCGTCGATCTTCTTCGGTCTGTTGGAACGCCAACCTTCTTGTGCTCCTCTTTGACGGTGGAGATGGGAAATCAAGGGCTAAGATGAGAGGTTTTGGGAAGGGAAAGGTGGGCCTCACACATACATTTTTCTCTCCATGGGAAGAGCTTCCAACGTGGGGTTTTTCCTTGCTTGGAATTGTGGAGAAATGAGAAAGAGAGAGAGAGATAAGGAGAGATGTGAGTGATGGTGTGAGTGATGGGTGATGTGAGGTGAGTGATGGATGTGGGTAGGTGGTGTAAGAGAGAGGGTGGCTAGCATTAAATGCTTGTAAGAAGGGCTAGGGGTGTAGGGTGGCTATAGCTTAGGCTAGGGGTGTAGGGTGGCTATAGCTTAGGGTGATGTCATCCATCACCCTCATAATTACCTAGGGATTGGTGCCACATGGGATGGGTGGGTCCCGCAATGTGCGGTCCACGGTTATTATAATGTATGGTCCGCATCTTATGATCTAAGCGTCGGATTGGCGCATGAGACACGGCGTTAGAACCGCAGCGACGGTGCGGTCGCACTGATACAGGTCTCGGATTAAACCGACTCGAATCTAAAGGATATGACTTACGATCGATCGCAACGTCAATTATCGGTTACGGACTGCCGGACTTCGACGGAAAGGATCGCAGGATTCATCGGAACAGTACGAACTAGGATACAGGTTTTACAGTTTCTCTGGTCACCTTGAGATTCTTGTGGTACTTGAGATGATAGGAAAGAACTAGAAAAGCTAGGAGTTAGTTGATTAGTTGGGATTGTCCAACAGGCCAGTTTTCACACCATCTACCACCAGGAAAAAGCTAGAAAAACAGACGACATGCCATTTCATCCAGCCATTTCATCAAACAGATAGCATGCCATTTCATCAAACAGTTAGCATGCATCAAATCTGAAAGACAGAAAAAGAGACATAAAGAGAGGAAAATATCAAACCTATGCCTCAAAGATATGAGAAAGGTTTCGAATGGGGGGTGTTTCTTCGGGTAGGATCTTTATGGCTACTGCAATGGAGAGAGGTAGAAGGGATAGAGGAGATATTGGAGAGAAAGGGAAGAGAATGAGAAATATGGAGCAGAGATTGGGAGGGAGAGGGAGGATTGGGGAACGGAGAGAGAGAGAGAGAGAGAGAGAGAGAGAGAGAGAGAGAGAGAGGAATAGGAAACGGAGGGAGAGAGAGGGAGAGAAATGGACAGTCCTATTTGGGCGCGGCTCTGTTTTGAGCGCGCGCCCAAATTTGGGCGTGTTTCGTGAGATGGACGTGGACGGCCCTCCGTGGGGCCCACTATGATGTATTTGGTTTATCCATTTTGACCATTAATTTTTGTAAATTATTTTATTTCATGATCCCAAACTTAAGGTAGATTGAAGGCCCAAGTAGACCACACCATAGGAAGTAAACGTAATTTAATCTCCATGTTTCCTACCGTGTGGTCCGCTTGAGCCTTCGATCTAGCTGATTTTTTTTATTTCATTCACTAAAGTAATATTTCAAAATAGATGTATGGCTTAGATAGAACACATATATTTTTTTAGGCCCTATAGAGCCTCTTATAACACCGTTAATTATTAATGTTGTGACAACTTTTTAGCTACGAATTAAAACCGTAGTAACTGTAGCTACGGTTCATATCCGTAGCAAAAATCTAACGTGGTCTGTATCCTTTTCCCTTTTTTTTTTTTGGTAGTGTGGGCTGACCGGCTCTACGGCTCGTGTTTGGCCCGAACGTAATTGGATTTGATTGCATTAGTGGCTTAATTCGGATTAATTTATTGGTAATAAATCCACACGTGCAGTCGAATCGTACGGTCCTGTGTCAATTCACACGTGGACACCTCAGGACACTGTTACGATTGGGTCGGGTGTTACAGGTAGGCTTGTCTGATGTCGCTGATTTGCCCTTGAATTTTCCTAAGCTCTGCCTCCCAAGAGCCCTCGTTCTCGGTCACTGCTTCGGGGGCTTTTCCATAGCTCTTCCTCTCCGCGCAAGTCAGAATGTGCAGGCATGGTTGCTCTCGAAGTGTGGGAAAGAGCCTGGACAGGAAGCTCAAGATGTTTTTTTTTTTTTTCTACGAGTTGACCGGTGCTTGAGACAGTGCAGTGGTGTAGCACCCTCTATTGCATCACGACTGAAGGGTGGATTCTGTCTCTCGAGGAGTTGCATGAGTCGATTCATATCTTTATTCAGGGATTTGACTTGATTCTCCAAGGAGATAATCGACCGCTCCGGGTGCGGGATCGAGGAGCGGAAGCTAGGGGAGTAGAGTTGGTTCGCTGTCGGTAGGGCTAGGCACCCTACTCGGTTGATGATTCAGGAAGAGTTGTGATGGTCGCATCAATGACAACTAGAGCTTTCTTTTTTCCTTTCGCCATTGTGGTTTTTTGGTAAAGCAGAAACGACCTTGATGTCATTTACACATACGACGCCAAACTGTTAATGTAAAAATTTGGTCCACCCTTTTTTGACCTTCAAGTACCTGCACAGGAAGAAGACAAAGGAGACCCCGTCTAGAGCAGGGGACCCTCCGATGCCAAAGTCAGGCTAGGAATCTAGGTCTAGTAGTATTGAGGGGTTTTGAGCGAGAGATTCTGCATACATTTCACCGTAGGTGGAGTACTTATTTATAGCCTTTTGGGGACGGTGGCGTATATGGCAATGACTCTTGGATGATGATTGCATATTATGGAAGGTATCTTCCTCCGGACATGTCGTAATTGATTTTTCGAGATCCTCGCGAATATCTCGGAAGATAATCATATCATATCTTAATATACTGCAAGTGTATTTGATTCCAAGGTAGTGGTCAATATCCGAGGCCGACCTCCAAAGTTAGTTCCTGAGGCTGAGTTTAGTATCCGAGGCTAACTTCCAAAGTTAGTAATCGAGGTCGAGTTCTTTGGTCGAAGTTGGTACCTGAGGCTGAGCTCGGAGTAATTTTCTTGCTCTCAAGCAATTCATAGTCTTGGAGTCTATTCATCTGGTCAGTCCATTTTTACCCGTAACAATAATCTTTCTCATGGTGTGGTCCACTTGAGCTTTAAATCCGTTTCATTTTAAAATTTAATAGTCTTGGAGTTAAGTGTTTTATTCTATTTCATAGTCTTAGATACGTTTCATTTTAAAATTTAAGCCCTAAAATTATATGATAAAAATTGAAATAGGATAAAACACATAACTAAGCAATTCACTTCCATATAAGTGGCAAGTGTACAGCACGTACATTAATAATGCATGATCGGAGAGGATTAGGTGCGGCCCTGGATCCACCCAAGACAGTGCAGCCCTTAACGCGGGCCCACATTGATGAATGCATTGCTTATCCACGCGGTTCATCCGCTTTTACAGATCATTTTAGGAATTATTCCAAAAATGAAGCAGATCCAAATCTCAGGTGGACCGTATTAGAAGAAATAGTGTTGATTGAATGCTGCAACATTAAAATTCTCCTATTCCTATGGACCATTGTATTGTTTCCGTAATGTTTATTTGCCATCCAACCTGTTGATAAGGTTATACAAACCTGGAAGAAGGGATATAAAAAATATCAGCTTGATCCAAAACTTATGTGGCCCACAATAACTTTTTAATTATCAATCCCCACTGTTTCCTACGGTATGGTCCACTTGAGATGTGGATCTTCATCGTTTTAGGCATGATCCCAAAATTGATCTGGAAAAATGAATGAATGGCATGGATATACAATACATACATCAAGTCGAGCCTCACAGTGAGGGCCGTACCATCATGACTAGGTGAGACCGGGGCTGCACCTAATCCGCTCCCATGCACGATATACTCGGGTTTTCACTTTCTGCAATTGTAGCCCATGTTTCTTAATGGATGGACAGCATTTGATTGCTACAATCTTCATACGTGTGAGATACTTGGAGTCGGTCCCATACACACATATTACCAACGGACTGATGGTATGGATCACTGACCAATGAGCCCCTCGGGCACAAACTTGAAGCCCAGTATTTCTAACCGTCCATTTCTTCATGCATCTGTGGGCCACCTAAAAAATGGACTGGCCACATTTTTTCGCCAAAGAAACATTGACCGTGGGATCCATCCAATGAATGCCTCGGATCTAACATACATTATCAGTTCACACATGAGCAAACCTAGTGTTGAAACGAGGTATCTTTCACTCTGTGTACCAGTTGAGCTCTGGATCTTGATGTTGACCACATGATTAGAAACTATATGTATTCCTTTCAAACTATTTCTCTTAATATAACCTACCTGAATTATATAGATGAACTTAAAATTTAGGCCCCACTGCTAAAAATTAATGTGGCATTCAATGGTATGTGCTCCCACTCTCCCAACCCCCAAAATAAAATATGGGTGGATGTCTCTCTCACCTTAAATAACGAGTCAGCTTGATTACACATGTGATGCTCTCGGTGGATTTGGCATACACATCACGGTGGGCTGTGCCGAAAAACAAGAGGTGTCCCCCTCCAACTGTATTTAGATTTTTTTATTTTATTTTATTTTTTTAATGTAAACTCCTCTTGATTTTGATGGGCCCACCATAATGTTTATATAAGATCCACTCCCAATGGTGCCCTTAGTCTCATATCTGGATTAGAGACGGACAAAAAAATAATCATAATGGCCATTGATTTTGGTGGGCAAAGGAAATAGTTGGTAGAAAGATGTCCACCCTTGATTTTTATGGGACCCACTATGATAATTATTTAAAATTCACTCCAACCATTAAATTTCACGCAAAACTTGAGCCCTTTAACCTAAAATCATAATCATTTGTGATTCATTAGGGCCATAATAATAAAAATAAGTCGGTGAGTGAGTGTTGCCCTATAAACTATTTTGAATTACGTAGTCCACATGAATCATAGATACAGCTGATTTTCAGACCATCAGCCTAAAATGAAAGGACACACATAGTAGTTGAGATGAATTTTACATAAATATTAAGATGGCTCCAATCCCAGCCATCCAACCCATTTGATCGGCGGTGAGGGAAGGGAGTGGAATGATAATTATACCAGCTAACAAGGTAGTTTTCTGAAAAACGATTTGAAGAAGGAACCCGATTGTAAATTCTATATTAATTAGGATTTATTTGTTTCTTTATTTATTTGTAAAATTCACTAAAATGAAATATGGAGCCATCTGTTTGAGCCCGCACGTTATGTATGGATGAATTTTCTATTGTGAGGTGGATCATTTGTCAACTGTGTGCGTTGGACCAAAGCCTAAAAGGTGACACTGATTGGTCCATGTTGCAGCGTGGGGTCCGTTAGATGGGGATGGTTGCTCTACTCCTTTTCATTTGTGGTATTTATCTTCAAGATAGGCGGCCAGCGATCTAATGGGTCGGTGTGATTTTTGGATATTGGCCATCCACCGTCAGGCCTGGGCCCACCATTTGGATGAAGAGGCTACTCCATCTGAATGCTTATTATATGATGCGGTGCACGCCTACACCACATAAGATATTCCTAATAAAAGATGGATGAGTAGGTGAGGAGGCCCTTTTTAATAATGCGGATTCGAACAATCTAACCTTGAGGTTTTATCTTAGAGAATTCTCATGTGCTCTAAGAGCACTATAAGTTGTAGTGCTCCTAGTTGTATCTGCCATTTATATATTTCAATCGGTGGATCCAAACCGTCTATTAAGTCCAAAACATATTTCATGGGTGGTGTGCACAAAAATATACTAATCACATTGTTCATCCCTAGTGTCCGCAAATTTCTTCAAAAGCTAATCAGAATGGGTTGCACGTAGTAATCAGGATGGATTTGCATGGTATATGTGAAAATTTTTGGGATATACGAAGAAGATTCTATGGTAATATATATAGGGTGTATTGGGCAATGCCACATCATCCACCAAGTGGTCGAGTGAAGAGTGATCGTGCCGAAGTAGTTACAAGACTGATAGCAAGTTTAGAAGCAAAGAAGGTTAAATAGTCTGGAAACAGTTACGGAAACAGTAGGAACATGGGAAGCATATAAATAGCCGAGTTAAGGTTATAAATAGCAAATGGTATAAATACTAAAGGAATTCAGTAAAACAAATTGTCTCATACTAACCCAATCAAACCAAATCTATCTTTCAATTATTCGTCATTTATATTCATTAGTGTAATCTTTTACTTTTTGCCAATCATTTACATTCTTTAGTTTAATCCTTCATATTTACCTCCTATTTGCATTTCTTAATGTAATCCGTAACGGTAATGAAGTAACTGTTAACTTTAGTTGTAATTCGGGTATACGCTCATGCATTGGATTCAGTTCAAGCAAAGTTCTTCATCTAAAAGGTGTTTTACAGTTGTACTTCATGACCGAATGTAAGAATTCACTTCTCATTGTTATTTTAATATTGAAAAGTCCTCTCGTACAGAAGGCAAAGGTATAACCTATTATTAAAGGACGAACCCTACCCTTTGATTATCGCCTGATCGTTTTAACATATTATGCGAGTGGTTGATTAGGTGACTGATCTTAGTCATCTCAGTCACATACTTTATATCGGCTTATCTTAGTGCTTGGGGTCATAGTTATTCAGTTTGAATTGAGTCACACATTCAATTATGGCATGCCCGCATTTATCATGTGACTGAAATTGTAAATCGAACGACAACAGTTTTTGGCACGCTTGGTGGGATCCCATCTTTAGCTTATCAGCGAGATACTGCCAATTAGAAATATGAATAGAAGGAGTAATCGAATTGTTGGAGCTAAGCCCTCTACACTGACCGCACCGTTCATGAAAGTAGTAATAACTCGATGAGATCGAGGTCGAATGCACAAGGAATGGATAACTCTGCCTACATTTAATCTAAGTCTAATTGTTTGTTTGAGTTTTTAATCCAGTGAATGAGTTAAGAGTAAAAATAGATAAATTAATACTAAGGATCCATGAATTCGCTCATAGCAATCTCAATATTTAATTTATTGATTCAATGTATATCGCAACTAGAATCAAAGTCCTATCATATCCAATTGAAGGATAATTTAGTTAAACCATTCATAAACATTAATAAGAATATGATTTCAATTAGTTGATTTTTTCATGAAGTATTTAGATCTCAATTGTAGGGAATCAAAAGCATCTAAAGCACCCATAGGTGACATCAGATCAATAATTATACAGATTGAATCCTTTTTTAATTCAAGCTAAAAAATTATTAAATTAAAGCATTCATTGTACTCGAAGTGTAAAATAAATCCATACATAAATAACTCAAAGACTTAAGGTAGATCAAAATTAAATCAATCTAATATCATCATTCAAATTAATGTCATTGAATCCAATAAACTAAATACTAAAATTAACTACAAGCTTCATCTCTTAGCCTTAAGTAAGAGATTAGCTTACGAAGGCTAACAATTTAGAAGAAAAACTAAAAGCAAAGATCTACTAGAACCCGTGAAGAAATTGAAGTAGAAGAACGTTGTCGGCGTTCCACCCCAGCCTTCTCTCCTTTTCCAAACTCTAGAAGATACTTTGGAACTTCTTAGGAACTCCTATTTATAGTTTTGCATCTCCAACTTTTGTAATATTTCTGAAGATTCGCAAACCGACCTTTAATTTATGTAGCTATCGCAGCTTCGATGTCACCTTCGATTGCATCGAGCTCCCATCAAAGAGTCTATTTGAAAATAAGAAACTGGACATTAACGAACTTTTGAATTTACAGATATTTTTGAGGCCATCGAACCTCCTTCAATGGGATCATACTTGGATTCAATAACATTGAACACTCCTTCAATGGGATCGAATGGTGCTCCAATATGTCTAGCAAGAAAATTAATTTTTCTAGAGTTTTGGAATGGGATCGAGGTGGCTTCAATGTCATTGAACACTTACTTTAATGATATTGAAGGTGTCATCGATGACATCAAGCTGTCGATTTCAACACTTCGATTTTCTGCACTTTGATTTCTTCCTTTTCATTAATTCTTCACTTGGTTTCCTTGGATCTTGGACTCTTGAATTCTTCAATCTTGACCTCCGAAGATCCAATCCTCATCTTGGTAATCTTTTGAATATTAAATCCATGCTTTAAGCATCATTTTCTCATTAGCTCTCAAAATCACCTTGCAAGAGAAAACATGTGTAATTAGATCAATTAAGCACATTTATGTTTATAATACCAGTGTATAACTAGGGAGAAATATTGCATATTTCACACTCAACACCCACTACCTCCGACTAAGGACGTGTTGATTCGAGTCGCCCCCGAAACGACAAATTTGAATAGTAGTTCAACACTTACTATCGAAAATTAGGAAAGGGCCTAGACCTCTCGAACCGTCTCTCCTGAAGAGATAATGGTCACACTTTAAGATGTGCAATTGAGTATTCAACATGTTTAAGAATATGGGAGAGCTCAAATGGATTTGGTGCATACCTAGGCCGAGCAATTCGATATTCAAGCAGAGAACTTTAACAAATACATGGCTAGCCAGACCGAGGCCATGCATTGATTGATGGTTATTATTACTAAAAGAGCACCTACAACAACACAGTATACCATCGAAGGAAGTTCTATTGGTAATGCGATGCAATCGCCATCTATGCCTCCCTTGTAGTGGAATCCACTGTCGATCCCAATCCAGAAAGTGTGGAATGTTCTGCTACCCATCGAGATCAGGCGACCAAAGTGGGAGGCTAGTAATTTCGTTCCTGAAATTCAAAACCAGGGTTTACCCGGAGGACGAACTTTCTAGCAATTCCTTAGAAACCCTTATTCTATGAGGGATAAAACCAAGTAAGTCTCGACCCATCGTTGATGGCTGAACCTTAGCGAGTGTATCACGACGAAAACATGTAGATAATTCAAGAGGTAGCAGGCTAAGTCCTCGACCACAATTCTATCTCAGTTTATCATAAGCCATATCCTTAATGGATTGATAGACAATACCAGTTGTCAATGAATTTAGGTGATCCTGCTTAATTGACCATTAAACACGTTGGTCGATTCATTATGTAGTGTCGTGAACTGGATAATAATGACTATCATAAACTGCAACTATTCTATCATTCACTGACGTCAATGACCTTTACATGATATTCCAATTTATTGCCAAACTCAATCCATACCTGGTAAGAGATGGAAGAAAATTACTTGCTAAGTTCTTTTCCAAGGACAAGGAAATGACATGGTTGATCTCGCGTGTTTTCGACAGTTACTAGGGGAATTTTGCGAGAGTTATATTGGCCGGTTTAAGAGAGCGAAGTGCCGGTAAAAGGTCGTCACGACCGAGGCCAAATTTATGCAACATGTACAAGACGCCTTAGAATATAAACTCCATAAGAAATTTATTAGAAATGAGTTCATGGACCTATGTGACTTGACTAGGAAGGTATCTAGGTATGAAGAACTTCTTCAGAAAGAAGTTAGGTAAAAGAATTCACCAATCGGGACATATTATCATGACCCCTAATTATGAGGTCACGATTGTTGAAGTAGTGGCAAAAAAGCCACTTATATGCTCAGCACTGGTTAAGGCAGAATCAATCGCATCAGCTACACAAAAGGCCCAAAAAGTGCATACTTCTGATATTACTCGCGCCAATGAGATATTCGAAATTCTGTTAGCTGGAAAGTTTATCAAGGTTCCTATCAATCACAAGATATCATCGGCTGATTAATTGAAAAATATTGAATATTGTAAATGGAACAGAACTCGTTTCCATTCAACTACTAAATGTGTTGTGTTCAGGAACGTCATTCAGGATAATATCGATCATGAGTTACTGAAGTTCCCTAAGAATGGTGAAGAAGCAATATTAATCGATACTGATCCATTTCCGCCTAACCTTGACGTTAATATAGCTACAACAAACCTACTGTAACATCCCGGATTTTTGTCAAAGTGGAATTAGACGTCCTTAGGCAATGGGTCGCTCTTAACACCTTATTAACTTGTCAGAACCCAATCCCATAATCTAAAATCGCTTTTTAACCCTTTTCCTGCACAAATCTCACCTTTCACCACCTCGTTCTTTAAATCTTTCTAAGTACTTTTACATTAGACACTAATCTTAAGGTTTATGTGATGAAGAACAATACTTAAACTATAAATTGCTGTAACTAGTAAATACAAAAATAAAATGGGCTTTTAACCATTACCCTTATGGAACCCCACCAAACGAATAAGCTATTTGGAACATTAGCCTCTCCTGCCCTAGGACCTTCTCCTGTTGTAATTAGGGCGTGATTCAGTTGAGTATTAATAACTTGAATCTCCTTCTATACAAACTACCAAAGGCCCAAGTATCACCTCAGGCATAAATCACTCAGGACTAAATCCTTTAGAAATTAGGCGAGAATTAGCTAGTGTTAAACTAGAGTACCTGTGAAATTAGCACTAATCACTTTAAATACGATCTGCAAGGCCTAAAACTTGTAGAATCATTGACGCTAGGTTACCCTAAAATCTCGGATCAATCTCATTACCCAGTTGCTCTCGGGAGCACATTGAATCTCCGTATCAGATCTTGACCGCACATCGAAAGTCCGATTAACACGAAGTTATAGAATTAGGACCACCTTACTGGGCTTGACGACCATCTCGGAAATCAAATCCAGATAATGTCACAGCGCTATTCGCTTGAGCCCGGAGTGAAGAGTGTGAGAAATGTGAAATTAATTAAAACTAAAATAGAAATTTAAGTAATCTGGCACGTGTCGCTTGCGGATCAGTTATAAGGATTCCGACCGTCAGAATCAGGCCAGATTACACCCTCGAATCAGGGATATTTGCCCCTACGTGTCAGTGTACTTGAAATCTCTGATCGAGTTTCACTGACCGTTGAACTGAAACGGGTCTGCCACGCATGATCTGCGAATCCGACCAAAACGAAAACTTAATTACACCTAAATCCAATGTCTGTGAGCTTCAGTCCGACCTTTGGCTCAAGGAGGGCTTCCAGAAGTGCTCCGTTGAGACGGAACAGTCTCCCTTTGGACATAACCTAAGTATACCTTGGCCCTGAGTCTAAATTGGTGAGTTCTGGACCTATATAAGGACCTTAAACCCTCACTCTCTCATTCCATACGAATTTGAGAAAACCTAGGAGAGGGAAGAGAGAAAAGAGAGAGAAAGTGTGAGAGAAGTGGGAGCATCTCCCTGCCACTCTACCCTGCTACTATCCGTGCCTAACCATATCGTTCTTATCGCTTTCCCAGCATTTTTAACTTCGTTTTTAGGTAAGAAACCCTAACCCTAATCTGATCTAGGGTTATGAACATTGCAGATGATGAAATAGCTAATCTATTTCATTCTATAGGTTGTCAAACTGCCGTATACGAAAGCTTAATGAATCTATCAAGTTTATTACGCTTCTACGGCGTAAGGTGCAGACTTTAGACGTATAGGTTATGGTTTTCAACGCTTTCAATGTCAGATAATGATAGATTCATGATCTGGATGTAATTGCACATGTACAAAGTGCTGTCCGTTTCATTTTTCGGTTATACATTAACTATGTTAAATATACTGTATTCCTCGTATTTGTAGAAAATACCGTATACGTATGAAATACAGATTTGTGCTTGCCATGATTAATTGTTGTCTAGGTATGCCAGATACATGGGTATCAACTTCTTGGTGAACGTATTAGCCTAACAACTGTTATGTTAACATACGTCATGTATGTACTAGTTGTAGCCTAAGTGTTTGTAAAAATGTTCGAATGAATATGGAACTATGATTTATGCTTGCCATGACTATTGGTCGTGAATGCATGATCGTGGTTCATGTGGCAATCCTTTGTGAAAGGATTCGCTACAACTTGTGTTTTAACTAGCATATTATTGGTATGTTGGAAGGTGTAGTCTAAGTGTTTGTGAAAATGCTTGTATAGATATGCACTTAATCTAGTAGTGCCTTGAGTAGGTGTTGAGATAGGATTCTCAACTACCTTAGTGATGTGTATGATTTCCTTCATGTAAGTTATTTAGTTTAAACACTTACTGGTTTATGAAACGTATGTGTTTGGATTTCCTGTTTGCACTGTGTTTTATAACATGCTTGTTAATATGTTTGAATTACTTGTTTATTTAATTCTGCTCTGACTACTTCATATGTTTAAGTTGTATTCCATAAAGGCCGTGAAGGGTGATGGGGGAGCGGTGTAATGATTCCGTGCAACAGCCCTGGTAGCCCTAAGCGAACAATATTGGATATTTAATTGTATGATTTGAAATCTTGATCCATTACTGCTTTAATTGTTCCATAATTGAATGTGATTGGGACTAAGAGTTAGTCCAGGCGATCGGTAACGGAATGGAATTCGTGACTGAGATTCATTCGTCACGTGAGATGTGTTCGACGAACCCGAGTCGTATTTCGGTTGGCGATAGTGGTTGGCCATACGAAGTGCTTATGCGCTTCATATCGTTCAACTTGTTGTGCACTCGAGCTAGCCGAACTCGTCAAGTAACCCGATCTGTCTCAAGTATGTTCACCATGTTTGGACGCCTCTATTTGAACCTAAGGTACTAACTTTACCAGTGGAATCCCGTTAACCGTGGTACCTCGATCCGCTAAGACTCATGAGCCAGGCATGGTGATATGAGACACCGTGGTCAAGCTGTCGGCCTGCGCTAGGGCCATGAGCCTCCCCGTAGTAACCAGTGAGCAACCTAGACTCGTGAGCCGATTATGGTGGTATGGGACACTATATTTGAGTTGTCGGCCTACACTGCTTTTATGGGTGATGGGGGAGTGGTGTAACGATTCCGTGTAACAGCCCTGACCCTACCCGGTGTAGTGACCTCGAGCATACTCTGAATCTATGGAGAGATGACGAGCCTTCCCGTAGTAAACAGAGTATAAACTAGGCCTGTATTGATAAGGTGATGGGGGAGTGTGCAACGATTCCGTGTAACAGCCCTGACAGCCCTTGCAGCGACCTAAAACCACACTATCGTATGAGATTATCTAGGATTAATGACCTTAGAATGGATTATTGTTTGGGAATGATATAAGGGAGGTACCTTAGTTTCCCAATACTGATGTATGAAAAGGACTAATAACAACTCGGTAATCATGCTCATCATCGCATTGCATGTGCCTGAAAAATGTGGAGCACTGAGGGATGAACGCATGCCCGCGGACATAAGATGGTGTCGCATGAGGGAGTATATTGGTGAGGGCATGCATCATGACTGCACTTTCATACTTGCATTAATAAGAGTATTTAGGAGTGTTTGACTTTACTGCTTTATCATTACTGCTTGACTGAATTGATAACATGTTAACCTATGCTTTATTGTTCCACTGAGTTGATCACTCACTCCCACATTACGGGATGGTGCTTGCAACACCAACCAGACTGTCTTAGCTGTAGGTGATGGCGATGCTTATGAAGCAGAGTCGGAGTACTACTATGATATTGAGGAGTTCTCCTACATGTAACTCTTTGACGGGTCTATGAAGACCTGGAATTGCATTGACGGGGCTATGGTATTTTGGATAGAAGACATTACACTTCCTCAATTTGGTATATTTTGGAATTGTACTTGTAAATAGTTAACCTAGTAACATTATCACACTCTGGAGACTCACCATAGTTTATATAGTTTATATATCTATCCCAGTCTTCCGCTTGCTATCTCACTTGTCTCTGGAGTATGATATGTTATTTTGGCTTAATCTCACTCATGTTCAATGCACTAATACAGACAACATTCAATCATCATTCATTATGTTGCATAAGTGATGCGTTGGAACTTGGGAGTTGAGTTTATGCTCGACCCCCGATTTTCAGGGCGTTACACCTACGGAAGGCCAATCAACAACGACATAGGGTTGATCTCGGCCAAGTAACCATGATGGCGCATCGTGATAGCCGAGGCTGAGGTGATATTAACTTGGTGGATAATGAGTTCTTCCATGGTGCTCATAGTCAAAAGGCCATACTAGAAGGGTTTTCAATCTCCTAAAACTATATTTGTATGTCACCATTTCGATTATACGGCTAAGGGATTATAGGCAGATTGCACTTCGGTTTCATTAACTTCGAGAGGAAAAGAAGAGTTGAGAGTTTTAAAATATTACAGAAGTTTGGATTATTAGCAATGTAAGGCCGCGGGAAAGGAAAGAAGAGGGACATCTCCTCAACGCGGTCTGACCCTTGAATTTACAAGGGGATAAGAAACTTAGAATATTTTACTGTAGTCCACTTCGAACATGATCTTACAGAGTATTAAACTATGAAACTCAATCCTACTCAAGGGTCCTAATTTAATTGCACAAAATCAACTAATATATATATATATATATCTGTATAATTAAATTTAATTACAGGATGATTCCTAATATGATTATAAATAATTCTTAAATAGACACCAAATACTAAACTTTAATATGAAAAGATAGGACCAGTCTATTGGCAACTCGAAGTTGTACAAATTTTTCGTTTCAACCCTTCTATTATTTATAACATATTTGTCACCTCTAGTTACCATATTATTTTTATAATATGTATAGTACTCCATTGTTAGGCCTATTCTTTCAAATGACTTGGTTTAATAGACCTAGTGTCTACCAATAGGAATACAGGTGTACCTTGAATGTGGGCAGTGACCTCAAAGGCCAAAAACGTTGCAGTTGCTGACTCAGGTGTTTCAGCTACAAGTGCATGTATACGTGCTTGTTGAGGGCGATTTGGTTGCTCTGCCATAGGTCGTTGAGGTGGAGTCGCTATAACACGTGGTGGTTGTCTTTCATCTTGGTAAAACAGAAGGGGTCAGTGTGTCCCCCTTGTTGCAATATGTACACCAACGGTTCGTTCGCCTTTGCATGGTCAGCGGAGCCACGAGCCTTGAGGCGAGTCTACATGTGGCATCTTACTTAGGACTGGTCGGTGCTGTAATTTAGGCCAAGACCTCAGGCCCATTGGTATACATGTCTGAGAAACTCTGTCTCCATCTTATTCAGTCCGTAGAAACATGTTGACTAGCTCGGCGTAATTGGGAATGCTAGCGCAACACATCTTAGTGCAGATATCGGGCCACAACCCATCTGAAAAATGTCGCATTTTCATCGGATCATATGCTAATATCAAAGGAGCGTATCTGGCTAGCTCCGTAAATCTGTTCTCGTATTCTGACACGGTCATTCCTCCCTGTTAGAGGCGGAGAAACTCAGCCTCCTTTCCATTATGGTAAGTGAGGGGGAAGTACTTCCCATGGAAGTGTGTCTCAAATGCATCTCAGGTCCACACATGTCCTACGAGAACTGTTTGTAGGATGTTGTCCCATCCTAAACTAGCCTCCTTCTCGAATATATAAGTGACCAGCTCAACTTGTTCTGCCTCAGTGCAGTGCAGCGGCTTCAGCATCTTAGAGATGTGGTCAAGCCAATACTCGGCCTCCTCGGGTCGGTGGGTACCCGTAAAAGTATGAGGTCAGAAGGGCTGGAATTGCTCGAATAAGTCACCGACATTCATGTTTCCAGCAGGCTGCACAGGTGGTGCAGGTGCAGGCGAGACCGCGTGTATGTTCTGGGCAATGGCCCCCGCGATGGTGGCAAAAACTATTGCTGCTACTGCATCAATAGCATCATCTACTCTAACCTATTAGATGGAGGAACCGACTGAGGCATGTGAGGCATCGAAGTAGATGCACGGTTCTGCTCTGGAACCAGTGGTGCATAAGGTATTGGCCCATTAGTAGGGCCAGTGGCCGGCTGTGAATCCGGCATCGTCTCAAAGTCCGGGCCCAAGATGTCCAAGCCCATGATAGGGTCTATATGGCTATCATTCAGGGGAGGTGCCCCGTCAATTGATCTGTCAAGTGCAAGATGTGCCGTACTCTGAGTGGTTTCCGAAGGCATTCCCTATTTACAACATAAGGTGTAACATGTGTAAGGTTTGAGCAACAACTCTCAATGTTCCAAGCATTATACACATTCCAAATCAGAGAAACTTCATGCATTTCATTTAGCCAAAATTGTTATAATACAAGAGTTGTAGACTTACATGGATCATGACAGAAGATGCATGTAAGCTAATTTAGCAAAATCTTTAAACACTATGCAACCCAACACACAACTAAGCCTATTAAGGCTATTACAAAAGGGAAGCAAGAAAACAAGGAAACCCCAAAGACAACTACAACATATGACTAGTCGCCCAACTCTGGTAATGGTGGAGGAGCACCCTTGTTCTGCATACAGCACAGGAGAGTCTTCAGAATGCGAGACATCCTCTTGAACTTCTGTTTCAGATAGGCCTGATCCTCATTGACCTCTTGTCTCAGGGCGGCCTGGTTCTCTTCAATCTGAGCCAGGCGGACTTCCAGGGTGGCCTGATCATGGTTGTCTTTCTCTGTAGTAGGAGGAGGCTCCCTATTTGAGTCTTAGGACCCCTCCTCTTCTTCCTCACTTCCTTCTTCTATTTCATTTTCTTCCTCTTCTCTGTCCTCTTCTATCTCATCCCCGGACTCATCAAGTTGGGCTCGACGTTGTCATGGCCCAATACCCATGTTGTTAAGCGTAGTGTCATTGATGAAATGGATCGACGCAAGATTATCTGCGCCAAGTCCATATCCAAATTCATAAGAAAGTTTACATATAAGTCGGCTGAATGGGAGTGAAATCTTTGTCCTAGGAGAGCGTGTGGTCTGAACTATTTGTAGCAGGACAAATGTACGCAGACACAGCTTATCTCCTTGCCTAATTCTGTATAGGAAGTCTACCATCAAACACATGCATTCGCTGCGATTACCCCACCTAGGATACACATTGTGCGTAAAGATGTGGTGGAGCAGGCGGAGGTCGTGAGTCATCTTGGTTGCTGAGAGGCAGTTGCCTCAATTCCAGTGGACCAGTCGGCCACAAAGAAATCGCGTACGTAGATCTCTTTCACACACCCTCCTGAGACTCTTCTCACTAGCATGAACCTCTCCACGCAGCATCCCCATTATCTGACCTATCACACCAACATCCATAGAGGCTTCCCGCCTTCCCATGGGAATAATGAACTGTAAATCTCCAGCGATGGGTCTCGTATGTGGGCGTAGAAGGCTCGAACAGTGCTCGCACACGCACGCGACTTACCTTCATAAATGACCCCACCTGGCTTCCACCGGATACAACCCAAACAACTCTTCATCCACGTGTGCTTCAAAGAGAACCCTACGGCCTTGAAACCTTCCATGTGCCATATCTGCCAGTAGAGCTCTCTTGAAAGGAAGCTGGGGATCGAGATCCCGCTTCGTCCTGATCTCTCAATCGACGCTTGTGCTAGCCTCGACACCTTTTTATCTCCTTGAACGAGTAGGGCGGCTAGGCCTGACTTCATCCGTGGAAGCTCTCTTCTTCCCCATGAGAGAAAGAAGTGTAGAAATGGAGAAAATCGCTGCCACGAGCTCGAAAAGAGCCATGAAAGTCAAATAGAATGGAGGGATAGGATGGGTTGTTAGACCTGAGATTTTTGAAACACAAAGAAGGGTTTGTACACTCAAATGAAGGAAATGGGGGAGATAGGAGATGGATTTGAAAGGAATAGTGGGAGGTCGGTTTTTAGTGAAGAAGATGAAGAAGATGTGAGAATAGGGGAGAGATTTGAGAGAGAAAGATGGGGTTTTGGGAGATATGGAAAGCTTAGAGGGGTATAAGAGGAGGAAATGAAGTAAAAGGGAGGGTTATAGGGGTCCTACACGTGCATCGTGGGCCCCACAGCCATGAACAAGGGTTGACCTAAATGGCCCGATTCGGCCCGACAAGCTGGGACAAACCAGACCTGGGTGCACCCTAGTAGGCGGAGTGCCGCCCCGCCTGGGAGGTGGTCACCCCCCTCTCGGGGTACCGGATATGCACGGGGGACCCCCTGGGTCCTACCGATTTGCGTGGTTTGGGCCCCCTCAAATGTTTAAGGCGATTTCGGGTCCCAACGCGCACATATTCACGCGTTTTGGCGTGATTTAAGTTTAGTATTCGTTGAAAAATAACTCAAACCTATCAATTGACGGCTTAAAAGGGGATTGAGATCATTTCACGTGATCTCAGACGCATACGGGGTGGATTTCAACTGTCAGTTTCGCCCGTCGGTGAAACTTGGAATCCTACATTTGTTTTTACGTTTTATCGCCCCCACCTAAGTCAAAGTACTTCACCGTGCGTCGTGTTACCAAAACCTAGACCCAGTTTAATCCAAATTATGCTCTGATACCAACTTGTAACGCCCTGAAAATTAGGGGTCGAGCAGGAGCCCAACTTCCGAGTTCCAACGCATCACTTGTGCAACATAGATAATGATGATTAAATGTTGTCTGTATTAGCACCTTAAACATGAATGGGATTAAGCTAAATCAACATATCATATTCCAGAGACGATTAAATTTAAGCAAGCGGAAGACTGTAATAGATATATATACCATATACCTTGTTGTAGGTCTCCAGAGTGTGAATATGTTACCAGGTTAAATATATACATGTATACTCCCAAAATGGACAAAATGAATATACATGTGTGTTCTAAGATACAAAATAACAAGTGTAGTGACATCTAGTCAGCATCCCTATAACCCCGTCGATTAGAACATGGTCTACATAGACCCACCTGATAGTTGCATGTAGGAGAACTCCTCGTCATCATAGAAGTCAAGCTCCATCAAATAAGCCTCGTCATCATCTGCAACTACAACAAGGTCTGGTTGGTGTTTTAAGACACCGTCTCAGAGTGGGAGTGAGTGATCAACTCTGTGGAGCTATAAAACAAAGGTTAACATGTTATCAATTCAGTCAAGCAGTAATGATAAAGCAATACAACAAGCATTTCTAGGTACTCTAGTTAATGCAAGGATGATATGAGTTAATGATGCATGCCCTCGCCTAAACTCCCTCTGCGGCATCATCTCACGATCGCGGCATGCACCCCTTCCTCTATGCTCAACTCCAATGCTAACGGCACATGCAAATGAGGTGCATGTGCGTGATTAACCAAGTTTTTAATTAGACTCATTCATACAAAAGGTTTGGGAAGCTAAGGAACCTCCCTTTATATCATTGACCCAAATGATGATCCATTTAGGGTCGTCAATCCTAGTTAATCACATACGATAGGCAAGTTATAGGGCAACGTTGAAAGTGCACCTGTTAGTGCCCTGGTTTGTTAAGTTACGTGAATGGTAAGTCAGACCGTCTACAGAGCTCGATAGGAAGAACAATTCAAGCGTCTGCCTCAACCGGATGTGTGGAAGCTCGCAATAGGTAAATCATAGCCTTACATCCCATATCCCAAAACACCAGGTGATTAAAACCCTTAAAACAAGATAGACATCTTAGGGTTTTAAGGTGAGAAAACTTTTTACAAAATATGAAAATCTCTAAGTTTTTCTCGCCTTGTCGATTTTATCGAAGCACCCTCGATATGATCGACCTGCACTGTCGATGTCCTCGATACCTTAACGATATTATCGATAAGAGGACCAAAAATGTCCAGTAACTAAATATTCATCTGGACGGATTTATCGATGTATCAATACACCTATCGATATCATCGATAAAAGCACTAAATATGTCCAGCAACTTCACAACATATCTGGACGAATTATCGATGTATCGATACACATATCGATATCATCGATATTCAAATCTCGAGTCCATCGAGAGTGGCTCGATAAGATCGACAGGCAGCGCCCCTGTTTTTTAATGAAAATCTCAAATTCCTTCGATATATTGATGACCGTCAAATATGATCTGAATTCAAACATCGATAAGATCGGATGTCCATCGATGATATCGATGGTGGGCGCTCATTTCTTACAGTAGATATTTCAGGTTGTTTTAAAACTATGATCGGGGCCCTTCAATAGAATCGATATTCAAATATCAATGATATCGGCACTAGGTTGATTGCATCGAACAAGGACACAAGTCATCCAACAAGCTTAAAGACAAATTCGCTGGATTTATCGATGCATCGACTCTAATCTCGATATCATCGACATTCAAATTTCGATGATCTTGATGGTTCCCCCGATCATTCATGAAAACCTGAAATATCTTAAAGTCAAATCTCTCTCATTTTTCAAGTGTTGATTGATCGAACCTGTCATCGATGGAATCGGAGTTTGAAATCTGATGACATCAACAAATAGCTTTGATTCATCGACCAATTAGCAAGAAGTTTCAAAAGCGTATGACATTAAGTCCGAGTCATCGAGCAAACCATCGATGTTATCGAGAGTATACGCTCGATGATATCGAACCTGCTCGACGATATCGAACTCTATCATAAATGTGACTGTTTTATATCCGTTGGAACTTTTTGCCTATATATAGAGGACTTATCTTTTGTTGCTGTGAGAGAAAGTAGAGAGAGTTTTGAGTGTTTCAACTTATATCATATATCCAAAGCCCTTTCTCTCAAGGGAGTTCATCCTCCAATCCACCCTCACCATTGACATTCAATAGAGTGGATTGGGGAATGAATTTTCACATCCAAGGATCCTCCAGCTACTACCTTAATGGCAAATCAATAAGCTGGGATGCCTTGAATGCATAAGATTGGAGCTACTCTATCTTCCTAATAGGAAAATCTTTAGAGAGTAGGATTCCATCTTCACCTTGACCCAACCCTAAGCCTAGTCTTGGTATATCTTTTGTGTTGCGGATTAAGGAAGCAGAAGACTCTTCGTCAACAAGGAGGAGGAGATCTTCGGCGTTGTGCTTAACGAGACTCATCAACTTATTTGTAAGTATCCAGAGTCCAAGAAGACACTCGTGATCATTCCTTTCTAAGATTGGGTCTTAAGTGGTTCTCACCCTTTGAAGTCCTCAAGGAAGCCTCCGGTGGGAGTGTACACTGTGGGTGGGTTGTGTGGACCCTTGCTTTGTGGAGAGCATAAACATCTGGTTAGGAGTGAACCAGTAAAACTCCAGGGTTAGAGGTGAACCGAGTAGAAACCTCTAGGCGCGTTGTGTGGACCCTTGCTCTATGGAGAGCATAAACATCTGGTTAGGAGTGAACCAGTAAAACTCCAAGGTTAGAGGTGAACCGAGTAGAAACCTCCGTGTAAAGGTTGAAGGTGAACCTGATTTAAAACCTTAGGTTTGAGGTTAACCCCGGGAAACCTCCTTAGTGAAATCTGGTACACTCAAGGGTTGAGTGCGGAAGCTGGGAGTGGTGTAGACAAGCACTCAAACCACTATAAAAATGATTGTGTCTATGATTGATTCTCATGCTTGATCATTTGTGTGATTTTGTTAATTGAATATATCTGATCACATCTCACACACACACACACAGTCACATCCAACATAGACTAAGTTGCATATTGCTATATCTTAATTAGTTTGTGATTGGATCCTCTACTTGGCTTGGAAGCTAGTAGAGTTACATTTGAGTAATCCTGAAAATTGCATACATGATAGGATTTTTAAATAACTCATAAATCTTTAAAAAGTCCTATTCACTCCCCTCTAGGACATATTGACATATTCCAACTTCTACTCAAGCGGTCTTCACCGCTATTTCAAACGTCACCCCTGATTTAAAAACAGTGGACAGGCAAGTTCAGGTAGCTACGGAGAGGCTCGTCACCTCAGCGTAGGCCTATTTTATACTAGAGGTTACTTCACCGACGCCCTACCAACTGACAGTCTATTTTCGAAGGCTCTTCACCAATCTGACTGGGGACCACAGCCAAGCTGCGTCGAGGTAGGCCTCGTGTACTCGAGGTCACTACGGGAAGGCTCGTCACCTTAGCATAGGCTGACAGGTCGAATACAGTGTCCCATACCATCTTATTCGACTCACGAGTTTGGGTTGCTCACTGGTCACCACGGGGAGGCCGTCACCCCAGCGTACGCCGACAGCTCGACAACGGTATCCCATACCACCATGCCCGGCTCATGAGTCTTAGCAGATCTTGGTACCATGGTTGAAACAGGTTTGCATTGGTGAGGGGTACCTTAGATTCAAGCAATAGCGTTTATACATGGTAAACACACAATAGGCCAATCGGTTTATTAGACAAGTTCGACTAGTACGAGCATACGCTGAATTAATCGACATGGTACCACTGTCGACAATCATCATACGACTCGAATTCACTGAACGCATCAAATGTGGCGAGACTAATTCAGCCACTCAACGGAAATTGTTACCGATTGCCTGGACTACGTAGTAGTCCCAATCATACTCAAGTGCAGCATATGGAGACATGTGATAATTATTTAGGCATTTAACAAACAATCCAAGCACAACATTCATATGAGCATTTTATCAAAACTCATAGAACATGTTATCACACATAGGCATGCTATACATGAATCATATAGTGATGATTTACAATACATGAAGAAAACTTATTCATATGACTAAGGGAACTAAGGATCCTGTCGTAATGCACTTAATAAGTATAATCCATCAACAAAATCTCATTCGAGCATTTTAACAAACACATAGTGAGCATATTACCATACATATGTATTTCATCCACAGATCACGTAGTAGTAAGGTAGATTACATGAAAGAATTTATACATGTAGATAAGGTAGTGAGAAACCTATCTCACCACCCTTAATAATCCCAATCCAATGAACAATTACTCATTCAGGCATTTTATCAAACACTTAGCCTACACATTACTACGTACATACCCTAATATAGTTGTAGCTTATATTATAGTAAATCCTTTCATAAAGGAGTTGTTATACATGCAACAAGCATGTATTCAAGATTAATAGTCATGGCAAGTACAAATCATGATAATAAATTCATTCAAACATTTTAACAAACACATGGAATGCATTATATTTAACGTAGTTTATATATGTGTAATATGCGGAAAACATCGCATCTAAGTGCATGTGACGGCAATCAAGTTGGTCATAAATCATTTCTGACATTGAAAGCCGTGAAAACCATAACATAAACGTTTATAGTCCACACCCTCTGTCGGTAAACTCGTATCGAACTCAGTTCAAACATTACGCCTTTGTCTACGGCACAACGGCTACTTGAATCACAAAATAAATTAGCTATTTCATTAATTCATCTACTTAGATACCAAAAACAGATTAGGGTTAGGATTTCTTATCCAAAAATGGAATCAGAATCGCCGGATTAGCGATATGGAAAGGAGGATTCGACACGTGAAGCGGCGGGATCAAATCCCAGCAACTATCTCACACACTCTCTCTCTTCTCCTCACTTTTTCCTTCTCTTCTCTCTCTTCTCTCACCTAGGGTTTAGAATTTCGTATGGAATGAGAGAGGGGTGGGTAAAGGCCCTTATATAGGCCCAAAACTGATGTCAATGGCCCCAGGGCCATGGTATACTTAGGTTATAGCCAAAGATTGACTGTTTCGGTTCAACGGAGCTCATCTGGAGGTCCATTTTCTGCATACGATCCAAGAAAAGTTTCCTGACAATGAATCTATGTCAGATTAAGTTTTCAGTTCGATCGGATTTATAGATCGATCGCGGAGGACCGGTTTCAGTTCAACGGTCATCGTTACTCGATTAGGGCCACAAGTACACTGACATGTGTTGAAAATTTTTCCTGATCTAAGGGTCTAGTTGGGTCAGAATATGACAATCTGAAGCCTTAAATTTGGCCTGCAAGAGAACGGCCTAATTCACTTAACTTTGAGCTCATTTTCTAAAGATATTCGCATTTCTCACACACTTCGCTCCGAGCTCAAGTTATGCATTTCTGGATATTATTGGGACTTGATTTTCAAGAAGGTTGTCAAGCCCAGTAAGGCGGTCATAACCGTATAGTTTCACGTTAATCAGAGTTTCGACGCACGGTCTAGGTCCGATACGGAGTTTCAATGTGCTCCCGAGAGCAACTGGGTTTTGAGATTGATCCTAGGTTCCTAGGTAATGTAGCATTAGTGATTCTACTAATTTTGGGTCTTACAGATCGTATAGAAAGCGGTTCAAGCTAATCTACTGATTAATTCAGTTTAACACTTAATTAATTTTCATCTAATTTGTAAAGGATTTTGTCCTTAGTGATTTCTGCCTGAGGTGATACTCGGGTCTCAGTACGGATTTTTCCCGGGACATTACAATTTCATTGAAAGATTTCTTAGAGAGTGCGTCCAATATAATGAGTAAATCATCATGATGGAAAGACAGAGCAGAAGATGATGACATATCCATTGCTAAGATCAGAGAGAGAAAGATTTATGATTCGAAGGAGGAATAATGAAGAATGAAGCGTGGAATGAGGATGGATCTTTAAAGAAATCTCTATATTGGCCGAGGATATAGAGCATTTATTAGGGCGTCATTAATTTCTTGTTTTGTACGATACGTGTGCACGAATCGCAGTGGGGTTATCTCTTATTTAAAAAAATGGTAATTGGAGCCGACGTGTGGGACTGCATTGGTCAAAGACGGTTGCTATGGAATTACCATGTGTACCGAAGGATTGCTTCATTGATGAGGGGTCATATGTTTCTTTCACATTTTTGCAAAGGTGAAGTGACATGGGGGGCAATGTTCATCACTATTGTTGCCAATTCCTGTGAAAGCCAATTAGAATGGGTTGCATGTAATAATGATAAATTTACATGGTATGTTTGAAGATTTTTTGGGATATACGAAGAGGATTGTATGGTAATACAACTAGGACGCATCGAGTAATGACACGTCATCCACCAAGTGGTCGAGTGAAGAGTGATTGTGCTGAAGCGGTTACATGACAGATGTCAAGTTTAGAAGCAGAGGGTTAAGTAGTCACTACCAAAAAATCGAGCAAAGGCTATGGACGTTGGAAGTTTTTAGCTGCGGATATAAACCGTAGCTATTATGCTACAGATTTAATCTGTAGCTAAAACTTACTTTATCTGTACCTAAAACCTACATTCCACCGTAATCTTATTAGAGATTGATGGTGCTTAAGGGGCTACATGAGCCCATTGGAATATATGTGTTTTATCTAAGCCGCCCATCAATTCTGATATATAATTTCAGTGGATAAGCCCAAAAAGTAGGTAGATTGAAGGTCTAAGTGGACCACACCACAAGAAATAATAAAAAATAAATTTCTATCATTAATATTTTATGTGGTTCGTTTACAGCTTAAATCTGACTCATTTTCTAGATCAACCCTTAAAATGATCCTTTAGAATGAATGGACAGAGTAGATAAATAACATATATCACAGTGGGCCCCACAAGACTTAAAACCAAGCACTTAAAAGTTTCGTCCGTCATCCCCCAAAACACAATCCCGCGCCCGCCCCTCCCAAAACCCAAATCCCTCAAATCTCTCTCGTACGCCCGCCCCTCTCCCAAAACCCAAACCCTTTCTCTCTCTCGCACCCGCCCCTCCCCCAAAACCCAAACCCCCCCCCCTCTCTCTATTTCCCCCTCTCTCTCTATCTCTCTAGGGTTTTGAAATCCCCATTTCGCCGCAAACCCACCTTAGATCTATGAGAGAGACTTAGAGAGCACTCGAAAGAAGAAGAAGAAGAAGGAGAGAAAATCCAGACATCTCAGACATCTATCCTGCGAACCATCTACGATCTCTAGCTCCTCAGTTAGCTCGTTTTTGAAATCTGTGGAGTGGGTTTTGAATATTGAAAGGAGTTGTTCTTTCTTGTGGTATGGTCAACACAAGTTTTGAAATATTCCGATTTTCAGGAGGCAGATGAACGGATTGGCTACTCCCCCTGCCTCCAGCTCGGTGGCTGATGGTTGGTGCTCTGTGAGCCCCACCATGATGTATGTGTTTCATCCATTCTGTTCCCCAATCTTTTCAGGATAGAAGTCATGTCAGAATGGGAAGCATTGCACATCCTCTTTTAAAAGCATCTGGAATGGGAAGCATTGTATTCATCTCCTTTGTTGCCGGTATTGTAGCTATATGTTCTGGGACTGTTTATGCTGCAAGTAAAGGTAATGGTTTTCAGTGGCTAAATTACTAGCATGTTCTTCTATCTCAAAGCAAACAATAGGTAGCTCAAAAGAACCCTACTAACATACTCAGGAGACTTGAGATTCCAAACCTTACTCGTCCTAAACATTCAAATGTGGCATGTGTGTGTGAGATCCTAGCCATTTGTCCATTTGTTAAGTGGGTCCAATCATGTATGTTTTGTGGATGCCAGTTCAGTAGTCAGGTAAGAAACACATGTATGTAACATGTGTGCCCACCAAGTGACTGGACTAGCCTAATTTTCACAGGTAGATGTTAATACTGCATACCTGATGAACAACGGGGATGTAGCATATACATGCCACATACCATATTGGCATGTCTGGAGATAGTAAGATTGAGAATCCTACTACCATTAAGTAGCCTTCACATTTCTCACTCAAATTCCAAGGTTGTTTTTTTCTTTTTCTATTGTCTGTTTGTTTTGTCAGCGGCAATTAATCAACTTACAAAGAATTTAGCATGTGAATGGGCAAAAGACAATATAAGGACAAATTGCGTGACACCTTGGTATATTAAAACCTCACTTGTGGAACATGTAAAATTCTTCTCATTCTTATGTGCTCCTTTTATACAATTATTACTTGGTGTTTCTTTCTCCATTACTTAGTTTGTGGGAACATAGGTTGTTGAGGCCTGGATACTAAGTCCCAATCAAAGATCTGACCATGGTTTGTCATATCCTCTGAAACTAGTAGTATCATCACCCGATAAGTATCAGTATCGTCCATGAACAATGCGACTATATTGGCCGGAACCAACCTGATACAGGGACAATACGAGGCTATACGACCCTCTATTGGTGGTGACCAAACTGATTTGCAAACCATGAATGTGACTGAAAATTTCACTCTAATAATTAACTGCAGAATTAGAGTTCCCAGGTGCACAAGATGCTTCATTTGAACGAACTTTGAGATGTTAAACCGGAGTACTTCGAATTTTCGCCCAAGAGTCCGAGACGACACGTATCATTATCAGAGCCCTAGAAATAAGATACATGAGTCATTTCTCTGGGGCCCACAATATTAGTAGAAAAACAGTTTTGCCGTCTGAGATAGACAACCCCACAAGATGCCACATTTGGACTAACTTTGAGATGATGAAGTAGCATACTTCAAATTATCACAGAAGACGGAATGTATCATCAACAGAACCCTAGAAATAACATACGTGAGTCATTTCTCTGGGCCCACAATATTAGTCAAAAAAAGAAAAGCTAGGATTTGATTTCAATCTAAGATCCAAAATTTCCATTGATTCCAGTTTCAGAATTGATTTCAATCTTGTACCCAAATTTTCAATTGAGACCAATTTCAGAATTTGATTTCAGTCTAGGATTCAAAATTTCAAGCCAGTCCAGTTTTAAGTGATTTATTCTTACTTCTCGCATTTACTTACCAATCTTCTTCTTCTTCTTCTTTTTTACATGGCATAGGATGCATTTGCACTTAGTAGCCATGAAACTCATGAGTGTACAAACAGAGAACTTCCCTCTCTTATGCTCTAACATTTTTGATTTGATGTTATTTTATATTCGTTTCTGCTATAGAACTCTGTCAATGCACGAGAGTAGAAACTTCCATACCCATGGCTAGTCTTCAATGAGAAGGTGAAAGTGAACTCTGTTGTAATCCACTTCTTGTGTTTGGATGAATCTCTGCTTGTGTTGTAGTTATTTAATTTTGCTTTTGGTTGCACAAGTTCCTGACTGTTGTGATAAATCTACTCATCTGGAACAAACATTCTATCACTGTGGGGACTGTTGGGCTTTTGATATGCATTGGTGGAGTTCTTTATCAGCAGTCTATGACCAAGCCAAAGGCTGCTGCTGAAATAGAAGCAGTTGAAGCCAACTCATTGAATTTTTTAAATAGCTGAAGAGATGTGGAGGATTCTTAAATACAAAGTATGCTAGGATATGTGATGGATGCCTATGACGTTTGATATATTTTGGTCTTCCAAAGGTTTTTAAGAGAGGTTGCCATAGTTCTCTGTAGTGGATGAATGGCCACTTTTTGATGATATGCAAGGAAACCTAGCAATTAATGGTGTGCTCAAGAAGAGAAGCAAGAAATTGTTTCAAATTTTTTATTGGCATATGAAAATTTATGCATATATCTATCTATCTGTGTGTTTCTAGCTTCTGTAAATATATATATTCTTCCTGACATATAAAGATTTTTTCTGTAACTTTCAGCTTTTGAATTATTGACATGTTAAGTTGGCAACTTTTTTTGTTTGACATTAATCATTTATGGCATGCTACTTTATATTAATGTCTCAATTTTTTCCTAGTGGATGTTTGGATTGGTAGAAATGGGATTCAATGGAGGAAAAAACTAATTTCCTCTGATTTGACAGCTCCCCTTTTTTGGGAAAGCCAAGAGTGAGGAAATTGGTTTTCATTTCCTCATAAAAATAAATAATTTTCATAATTGTTTCTCTTGTAGATATTCACTGCAACAATCTGCTACTGGTGCAATTCATTTGTTCTTATCCTTCTTATGCCATTTCAATGTTTTGGACATTTTCTTTCCATGTCATTGTTGTGGATTAGATGGCTTATATGGAATGTCTATTTTTCAATTGCAGGATCCTGGTTCCATGGGTTTTTTTTTTTTTTTTTAATTCATGTAAATGTTTCCCTTCCAAGTACTTGAAAATTGTGTAATCAGAAGATGAGAACTTGCTTAAGATGTTGAACTATTATTGAAGTAACTGATGCTTTGTTCTTGATTGAAATTGGTTTTTATTCTTGATTGAAATTTGTTTTTGTTCTTGATTGAAATTGGTTTTTATTCTTGATTGAAATTTGGATTTTAGTCTTGGAAGGTGCCATTTAGATTAGTGTATCCATAATCTTTAGGAATGTAGGTACTTTTTCTGAATGCAGCTTTTGTGTGCAGGCAACTGAAAGATAAAGTTCATCCTTCATTTGTCAAAGATCACAGAGCTACGAAGGTAGAGGATTGCATATTTTCAATCAAAGTTGAGGTTGTCTGTTTCTGTGAATATGTTGCAGTTGTGATACTATTACTAATGGATGTGTTGTAATTGTAATGATGTTGTTTTATATTACAGAGCGAATATGAAGAATTTAAAGTTTGTGTCAACGGGCTTGTTGCCAAGGCACAGAAAATTCTTGATGAGGGATGGATCATGCAAGATGGCACACCATGGCCTGGGAAATACACTAGAGATCATCTGGGAATGATTCAGGTTGATTCTGTTAAATTTGGCTTCAGTCATTCTGATTGATAGATTTATTTGTTCCTTTTTTTTCCGTGTTATTTCATGACTTCTCAAATATAATGTATTAAAATGTTTTAAAAAGACTGCAAAGGAATGGATAAAATAGCAAGACAGCAACTCGGAAATATATGGCAAGGTGCAATTAGTGTTCATAGAAGTGGACAAAAGCCCCACTGTAAGTTTTCTGCTCATGAAAGAACTAGTACTAATAATACACTTGAATGCTCCTGATTTCTGCATATTTAAGAAAATTACAGAAATTCAAGATCACAGTCATCTTTTCCAGTCACTGTCAATTTACCCTTTAATATGCAAAGATTACCAATGCCTGTCACACTAAATTTTAAGTATTACCAAAAAAATTAGAAGTTTCCATGTGACCAAGATTGGAATCTAAGGGCCTGTTTGAGCACTCCCAATTTCTGCAATGGATGGGATGTGTTCGGCTAGCTGAAAGGAATCCAAGGGCAGTAGAAGTTGGAAGATAGAGCCTTAGTTGTAACTTCACTTTCTGCTCTGCCCCAAACATTTAACAGATTGGGTTATACTCAAAATGCGTAATCAATCCCGACCCGTTGGTAATCCCAAATGGGTCTTAATTGCCTTATTATTGTTTTATAGTATTCATGGCATGGAAACCAGACCCTTTTCTTATATGCTATAAAACAGGCTATCCTTAGTCTTGTGTAACTGACTGTATCCATTCTGTTATGTAGACAAACTCAGTAGTGAAAGAGCTGAAGGACTTGAAGGAGGCAGTAATCGGGAGTGGCAGAGAGGTTGCAAAGGATGCATTTGGGAGTGGCGGAGAGACAGTATGAACCACTCTTTTGCAGTGTTGATTCTAAATATGGATGGACTAGTGTGAATTTGAACCAGGGCTTGTTCATGGTGGTCCACACTTGGTGAAAAGCCTAAAAATGAGCTACGGATCCAGCACTACTTTTAAGCATGAACCTATTTTCTTAAGGATTTCTTTAGTGGTGGATTAGTTGAACCTCTAATTCAGTGATCTGACTCGAAGTTTGGCAGTAAGGATCACATTTTCCTAAAAGTGGCTTGTGAAAGTGCACCTGCTAGTGCCCTGGTTTGTCAAGTTACGTGTGTGGTGAGTCAGACTGGCCGCAGAACTCGATAGGAAGATTATTTCAAGCTTCTGCCTCAACCGGATGTGTGGAAGCTCGCAATAGGTAAATCATAGCCTCACATCCCATGTCCTAAAACACCAGGTGATTAAAACCCTTAAAATAAGATAGACATCTTAGGGTTTTTAAGGTGAGAAAACTTTTTGCAAAATAGGAAAATCTCTAAGTTTTTCTCGCCTTGTCGATTTTATCGAAGCACCCTCGATATGATCGACCTGCACTGTCGATGTCCTCGATACCTTAACGATATTATCGATAAGAGGACCAAAAATGTCCAACAACTAAATATTCATCTGGACGAATTTATCGATGTATCGATACACCTATCGATATCATCGATAAAAGCACTAAATATGTCCAACAACTTCACAACATATCTGGACGAATTATCGATGTATCGATACACATATCGATATCATCGATATTCAAATCTCGAGACCATCGAGAGTGGCTCGATAAGATCGACAGGCAGATTTCTGGCGCCCCTATTTTTTAATGAAAATCTCAAATTCTTCGATATATCGATTACCGTCCGATATGATTTGAATTCAAATATCGATAAGATCGGAGGTCCATCGATGATATCGACAGTGGGCGTGCATTTCTTACAGCAGTTATTTCAGGTTATTTTTTAACTATGATCGGGGGCCCTTCGATTTAATCGATATTCAAATATCAATGATATCGACACCAGATTGATTGCATCGAACAAAGCCATAAACTGTCCAGCAAGTTCAAAGATAAATTAGCTGGATTTATCGATGCCTCGACTCTGATCTCGATATCATCGACATTCAAATTCCGATGACCTCGACGGTTCTCCCGATCATTCATGAAAACCTGAAATATCTCAAAGTCAAGTCTCTCTCATTTTCTTAAGTGTCGATGGATCGAACCTGTCATCGATGGAATCGGAGTTCGAATTTCGATGACATCGACAATAGCTTCGATTCATCGACCAATTAGCAAAGAGTTTCAAAAGCGTATGACATCGAATCTGAGTCATCGAGCGGACCATCGATACTATCGAGAGTATACGCTCGATGATATCGAACTCTGTCATAAATGTGACCGTTTTATATCCGTTGGAACTTTTGCCTATTTATAGAAAACTTGTCTTTTGTTGCTATGAGAGAAAGTAGAGAGCTTTGAGTGTTTCAACTTACATCTTATACCCTAAGCCCTTTCTCTCTCGAGGAGTTCATCCTCCAATCCACTCTCACCATTGATATTCAATAAAGTGGATTGGAGAATGAACTTCAGCATCCAAGGATCCTCCAACTACTACCTTAATGGCAAATCATTATGCTGGGATGCCTTGAATGCATAAGATTGGAGCTACTCTACCTTCTTACAGAAAAACCTTTAGAGAGTAGGATTCCATCTTAACCTTAACCCAACCCTAAGCCTAGTCTTGGTATATCTTTTGTGTTGCGGATCAAGGAATCAGAAGACTCTTCGTCAACAAGGAGGAGGAGATCTTCGACGTTGTGCTTATCGGGACTCATAAACTTATTTGTAAGTATCTAGAGTCCAGGAGGACACTTGCGATCATTCCTTTATAGGATTGGGTCTTAAGTGGTTCTCACCCTTTGAAGTCCTCAAGGAGGCCTCCGGCGGGAGTGTATGCTGTGGGTACATTGTGTGAAGCCTTGCTCTATGGAGAGCATAAACATCTGGTTAGAAGTGAACCAATGAAACTCTAGGGTTAGAGGTGAACCGAGTAGAAACCTCTGGGTGCGTTGTGTGGACCCTTGCTCTATGGAGAGCATAAACATCTGTTTAGGAGTGAACCAGTGAAACTCCAGGGTTAGAGGTGAACCGAGTAGAAACCTCCATGTAAAGGTTGAAGGTGAACCTGATTTAAAACCTTAGGTTTGAGGTGAACCCTGGGTAACCTCCTTAGTGAATTCTGGTACACTCAAGGGTTGAGTACGACAGCCGGGAGTGGAGTAGACTTATCGTCGAACCACTATAAAATGACCGTGTTTGTGATTGTTTTTTCTATATGTGTGATTCATGCCAATGCATTCATATTCATATATCTGATCACATTTCACACACATACACAGTCACATCCAACATAGACTAAGTTGCATATTGCTATATCTTGATTAGTTTGTGATTGGATCCTCTACTTGGCTTGGAAACCAGTTGAGTTACATTTGAGTAATCCTGAAAAATTGGATACATGATAGGATTAGTGTGATAGGGATTTTAAATAACTTATAAATCTTTAAAAAGTCCTATTCACCCCCCTCTAGGACATATTGGCATATTCCAACTTCTACTCAAGCGTCTTCACCGCTATTTCAGCTTGTCTTTACAGAGAACCAGGGATCTGGAGACTGCTGAGCTGCTTGAGAACTTGCCAGCTTTGCAACATGATTAGGTAACCTAATCTCCCACCCCCAACCTAAAATCTACATTGTCCTCAATGTAAAAGAAATAAGCATGCGATGCAGATGAGACAACGAAGAGAAAAGATGAGTGAGGGAAAGATAGTACCTGGATGAAGAATCAAGAGGCTTTCCAAAAATATCAACGTAAAAGTAGATCAGTAAAATAAAAGATCCTACCTATAACACTTTCGCAGGGTGCTCTCGATTGCATTTAGCGTATGCAACAAGCCTTTAAACCCCTAGGTTACCCCTAGTGAACGAGTTGTAGTCTCGTGAGGGTTTGCAGTAATGTTACCCACAAACATTGAACTAACTAACAAGGAAAAAGAAATGAAATGCTGGGTTGCCTCCCAGGAGCGCTAAGTTTAACGTCTTTAGCCAGACAAAAACGGACCATGAATTCATTAATCTTTAAGACCAGGGTCCGCCAAAGAGCTTACCTCAATACTGTGGTTAACCACTCCCAGACAAGTGATGCGAGTTCCCATAAGCTGTGCTATCTGAAATGAGGTAATTGACACTATCATCAAACAATTTAAGGACTTCTGCTCGAACAACTTCTTCCATGTTAGGATCATGCTTCCTTTGTATTTTACGTGACATTTCCACAGCATGATCCTTACATACAGTGGGGTACACTCCTTGTAATTCTGTTATCTTTCGTTCAATTGCTGCTTTATATGTTCGAAGAACATTAAGCAACCTGCTCTCTTTGCCTTCTTAGAGTTAGAAACTGTGCTATCTGGAAGAGTCTCAGAGGGATGAAGAGGTTCCACTTTCACTCTCCATTTTTCAGTCTCCAATATAGGAGTAGAGTCGAGCATTGCATTGACTTCGTGGATGGGACTATCTATGTCAAAATCCATACCATGTTGTGCTAAGCAGGTCTCAAGTGGATCTTCAAAAGATTTACGGAAGGAGTCCTGTACTAGACTCTCGATCATGTCCACTTCAAATATGTCGTCCAAATCCGCGGGTTGTTGTCCTGCATTAAAAACATTAAGTTTAATATTCATGTTACCAAATGACAACTTCATAACTCCATTCCTGCAATTTATAATAGCATTAGATGTGGCCAAAATGGATGACCCAAAATGACTGGGATCTGACTATGAGGATTCTGAACAGGCTGAGTATCTATAACTATGAAATCCACTGGAAAATAAAATTTGTCAACCTGGATTAGCACATCTTCAATAACACCCCGGGGCACCTTGACAGATCTATCAGCTAGTTGTAATGTTATTTTAGTCGGTGTTAACTCACCAAGTCCTAGCTGCTCATAAACCGAATATGGTAACAAATTGACGCTCGCCCCTAAATCAAGTAATGCCTTCCCGATTTTATGATCTCCTATGCCGTAAGAAATGGTGGGAGCTCCTGGATCCCTAAATTTAGGAGGGGTGTTATGTTGAATCATGGAGCTGAGCTGCTCTGCAAGGAAGACTTTCTTATGAACATTCTGCTTACGCTTTTGAGTGCATAAATCTTTAAGAAACTTAGCATAAGCAGGGACTTGCTTGATAGCGTCAAGCAACAGGATGTTGACTTGCACTCTTTGAAACACGTTCAGGATTTCATCAAAGTTGTTTCTTTTCTTCATTGGTGCCAGACGTTGAGGAAAGGTGCTTTGGGCACGTAAGGTGGCACGTCAGCGACTCTTGGAGAGTCAGAGAGTTTTTGGACTTTGGATGCATTGGTGTGTCTCTCTGCTTCACCTTGATTTGATTCATCCCTAGGTATCTCTATTTTATTGTCAATCTGTTTGCCTGACCTAAGGGTAATGATCGATTTGCCTTGCTCATGGTATTGCCCTTGGTTGGAATTAGAGCCAATCTCATACTGTCCCTTTGGATTAGCCACAGGTTGGTCAGGGAACTTACCCTTCTCTCTCTCACTCAATGTGGCAGCTAGTTGACCCATTTGTACTTCCAGCTTGGCAATGGATTGTGCATTTGCATGTAAGCTTTGCTGGTTGGCTAGTAAGGTTTGTTGGGTGTCTTTTTGGAATTGGAGAGAACTCTGCATAAAAAGATGGAGTGTATCCTCAAGAGATGGTTTCCTTGATTGTGCAGGCAGTTGTTGATATTGCGGAAACTGCTGAGGTTGCATAGGAGGATTTCCAGATGGTCCTCCTTGTTGCGGTCCTTTTGCCCAAGAAAAATTTGGATGCCTAGCCCACCCTGGGTTGTACGTGTTCGAGTAAGGATCATTCCCAGGTTTCTGAAAGGTGTTCAAAGCATAAACTTGTTCAGAGGGGAATTCTGGAAATGCTGTGTCAGATGGGCAAGATTGCGTAGGATGGGTAGGACTAGAACATATGGCACAAGCCTCGGCTTGAGTTGTTTGTGGAGGTCCATTATGCAACATCAGAGCATCAACCTTCTTTGTTAGGCTATCAATCTTGGCATGGAGATCTGGTGTGACTCCTATCTCATATATGCCACCTTTCTTTTGTGGTTGGGAACTTCTTTCACCTCTATCTGAATAGTCCCTTGCTGGGAGTTTTCACACAAGGTTTCAAAGAATTTCCACGCTTCGGTATCGCTTTTGGTCATGAAGGACCCTCCACTACTGGCATCAACCATGCGACGGTTCTGGGGTGTCAGACCATCATAAAAGTATTGCACTTGTTGCCACTTCTCAAAACCGTGGTGTGGACATTTAAGAAGCAAGTCCTTCCATCTTTCCCAACATTCATGAAAGTGCTCTCCCTCTTTTTGTGTGAAATTAGTGATTTCTCTACGGAGAGCATTAGTTTTGTGAACAGGGAAGAACTTGTTTAAGAACTTCCTAGACAATTGGTCCCAGGTAGTGATAGACCCAACTTCTAGAGAATTCAACCATGCTTTCGCCTTATCCTTCAAAGAAAAAAGAAACAGGCGTAGGCGGATCGAATCGTCTGAGAAGTTTTGGAATTTAAAGGTGGAGCAAATGTCTAGGAATTCTTTCACATGATGATATGGGTCCTCCTTGTCTAACCATAAAAGGAAGGCAACAACTGTATGACCCCAGTCTTGAGTTCAAAGTGTGCTGCCGTGGTGGTAGGCAACACTATGCATGAAGGCGCATTGAATTGGACAGGAGCTGAATAATCTCTAAGAGTTTTAGTTCCATTCTCTTCTGCCATTTCAACTGGGATGTCTTTCAATTTTCTATGGAATGTTCTTTCTATTTCAGGATCAAAATGTGCTAGTTCTTTATCTAGAGATCTACGTCCTAGCATAAACTAAGTAACAACCTAAGAGAAAGAAAACTAGAACTAGAAATTATGCTATTCAAAAAACAAGTTAAAACTATGTAAGTAAGAATGGGAAGAAAGAACCCGGAAAAGGAGATGATTGATGTTAAAAAGCTCCTCCTCACTTAGTAGCTTTCTTCCTCAATTCCTGAAAATAGAAACAAAACAATTCAGGTTTCCTAAAATAATGACAGAAAAATCCTAAGCAACGGTTAATTTCTAAAAAAGAAAAAATAAAAGCTAAAAAGGAAAGAAATCCTAGAATTAGAAAGTTACTAAATGTAAAAAGCTAAGTAAGTTTCTAAAAAGGAAAAAAAATTTCTAAAACTAGAAAATTTACTTAGAGAAAAAAAATATCTAAATCTAAATAGAAAATTTAAAAATTCACAAGAAATTCTAGAATTAGAAAATTTCTAAAAGGTAAAAACCTAAAAATAAAAATTAGAAAAAGTAAAGAATTAGAAAGGGATTACCAAATTAGAGGTTTATCTCAGGACCCTACAAAACCGGAAATAGGTTAATAAAGAAAGGAACTCTAAGTTAGTAAAATCCTAAGCTATGAATTATGATAAGAGAGAATCCTAAATTCAATTTGGAACGAAACAGTCCCCGCAACGGCGCCAAAAACTTGTTCAATCCCCAGTATAGGGTTGTGATGTAGTAATAAACTCGGTAAGATCGAGGTCAAATCCCACGAGGACTGGTCGTCACAATTCAAATCTGTGATTCTCCTTAACTAATTCAACAATAATGGAGCAATTTACTAACACAAATCTATGAAAAAACAATTGAGAATAAGGAAGAAAATTCCATCAGAGAGAGCATTAGGACTTTTGAATCCACCCCTAATTATCCCACCTTTGTTTTGTCCGTTAATTCACTTTAATTTAGATTGATCTAACTTATCTAGAGAAAGCACAATCTGTGTCCTTAATCGGGCATACAGATTGTCTAATTCCTTCAAGCAATGCCATGAATAACATATCCCATGTCCAAATCGGGCATATGGAATATGCAGTTCAGTAAAGCACCCTGTTTCTTCCTCTACAGGAACCTGTTCATGATCAGATACAAGCACCTAGAATAAGCATCCAGACCACATCCATCCATAGATTCTGATCAAGTTCATAGATGGAGAAGTATAGAATTTAAAGCAATCAAGCACACTGGGGAAAGAAAAAAACCAATCTAATTAAAGTAAAATCAACATAGAACAAAGGGTGTTCAAATTAGGGGTTTCATCTCAGCCCTAGCTGAGAGATTAGTTACCCATAAAATCCATTAACAGATGGATAAATAAAAATAAAAAGTCATAAGAGAAAAATCAACCAATTTCTCTCTCTCTTCTTTCTTCTCTTTCTTCTCTTTCTTCTCTCCCTTGCTGTAGATCTGGAACTCCTCCTTATTTCTGAATGCTTTTCCCATGTCCAAGACTCCTTTTTTATAGTTGCTGGAAAGCTGGATCAGTGGCAGAGTTGTAGCAGGACATGGAGTGGAAATTTTCGCAGCCATGATCGGTGGGCCCCACCGAAGTATTTTCTGGAAAATCCACCCCGTCCATTGGATTCAGGACGAAATTTCAGTCTAAAATGGGTGGTTTTGAACGTCCATTAACGCGACCCAGAGAAAGAAAACACGAAGAGATCAGTTTTGAACGTTGTAGGGCAGCCCTTTTGTGGCCTCTGTATCATGCACGTGTGTACGCATGGGAGTGGAATATCAGCATGAGTTTGTTGTGCTCGCGGCCCTCTACAAGATGAACGGCTCGGATCGGTCATACGGGCGATGTGTGGGGCCCACAGCCGTTCGCAAAAATGAACAAGCGTCCGTTCCTTCGCTGACGCGGAACAGGGACGCGAATTGCTTCCGCTGCGAAATGGTGGGGCCCACGTTGTAGTTTGTTTGGAAATCCACTCCGTCCACCGAATTTCTCTCAAAATTCCAGTCGGAACGCATAGTTTTTCTCTCCATTTTGGTGCGGGCCACGGAAGATCTCGTTACACCGTCCATTCCACGTTTGAACGGCTAGATTTCACTCATGATGATCATTCACGATTCGGACACCTAGGCATTGAAGAGGGCCTTCATTTGGACCTGATGGACGGTGCGGATTGGAGGTTTGATGGACGGTGTGGACCTACAACCGAAACCCAACTCGGCAGCGGAAGACGCTGGAAACGGCTTCCGTTTCTTTTGCTGAAGAAGTCGGTCAAAGCCGACTTTGACCGACCGTTCGGTCCAGTGTACACTGCGTGCACTTATGCACTGTGTACTCTCAACTCATGTGGGGTCCACCTTGATAATTTGTGAAAATCTAATCCAACCATCTGTTTTCTCACCTCATAAAACGGGATGGGACCGAATTTGAAGCATATCCAGATTATAGGTGGGCCCAGAATCGATGATTTGTGGGCTGATTTGTCCGTTGGGGCACTTTCATAGTGATCCGAGGGCTGAAATTTGAAATGTACGGTTAATTTATGGCCCTCATCCCATGTATGGAGTTTCGAACTGATCAGATGGCGGGAACCATGTGATCTTGCATTCTGGACCCTTTTTGGGCTCCTTTGACTTGCTTTCCTCAGATCTCAGGGTGTAAATCTTTATTATTGGTTCTCTGGGGTCCATCCCACGTTCTGGTGACTTTGGATCTTGAAATCCCTGCTTTTAATTCTCTTTCTTCAATCAACGCTCCTTATTACATCCTACAACAAAATACAATTAAAATATGATGTTTAGGCATTATCATGTACGTAAAATAGGTAATGATCGGGGTCTGATATGCAATATTTGACCCTGATCACAACAGCTCCTTTTTTTCGCCTGCTTGCTTGCCAGGTAAAAAGACCATGAGTCACTTGGCAGAGTCGCTTGGGCTTTTACATCTATGTTTAAATGCTGCTCATTTTTTCTTTGCAAATACATCTTGGTATTTTCACATGGGTACCTAAACCTGAAAGGATATTAGCATCAATTAATACATTCTATGTGAGTGTTTATGTTGCTATTTGTATGCAGCCACAAGGAGTAGCTGTCTATAATTTTGTGATCCAATTAGCACTTTCGATGGTGAGTTTGCCAATGGGTGATCGATTCTGCATGATGATTTTAGTTCAAGATCTATTCCGCATGATAATTTTAGTTGAAGTGTCTGACTGTTGTCATACTATTCCTAGTTTATGTGATTCTCTTTTCGGACAGGTTGCTCGGAAAGCATTAAGATTTATTATGCTATTAGCGATGGTACTATTAATTTGGTTGACAAGGTAAGGTTATTGTTGCTTGCTCTTCGAGATAAAATTTTTGCTGCTGTTGAAGGCACATGATTATCTAGTTCTATGGCAGTTCTTTGAGATGCAACGACATCATGCTATCAAAGCCCTTGAAATATAACGGAAAGCAGGGCAGCAGGTACTTACTCTCCATATCCAATCTATCCTTATGTCCATTCGGAATGATGATTCTCAAATACTAGGAATGAAACAGAAATACGAGTTGATAGATTTGCCTTTCGATGCCAGACCTCTCCTGGTTTTTATCAACAAGAAATGTGGCGCTCAACGTGGAGATTCACTCAGGCATCTTTTAAACATTCTTTTAATCCCGCACAACTCAGAGTTTAAAACCACACCATTTTGATGAAGTTCTTCCACTAAGACCATGTTTGGAAACTATGGATTCATGCCAAACATCAGAAAAGGGTTTTCCTTTGATACGATCATTGTGTTGTTTGGATAGCAAGGAAAAGGGTGCATTCCACCATGTGGTCATTACACTTTTCCATACATTGGATTCTTGGCACAAGAAACTAGGTAAGTATTGGGAGAGGAATATGCAATTTCCACTTCTTACCCAAACCAGAGGTCAAAATTGGAATCCATATTTGCACAGTTCTCATGGAAATCATCATTGGATAATTAGTCTTTTCCTTTCTTTTGCCTTGGATTCCATGTATCAAACATGCCCTAATGATACTCCTTGAAGCCTATTTGGAAGTTCCTTTTTTGGCATCAAGTATGTACGCTGCCTATATCTCAACTGGGATGAGAATAGCTCTTACAATTTGGAGTGGAAAAAGTCTAGCAATGAGAGCCTGCCTAATATAGTTCCTCTTTCCTGTGCCCAAGCACAAAAGGATTGGTTTCGGTGAAAAGTGGAACCATTTCCAATTTGTGTGGACTTCCAAAAGGGCCACCATAATGTTGGAAATCAAAACAGGCATTTGGCATTTGCTGGATCCTTTATGAGATGATGAGTTGGCTTGCCTTGTGAATCTTCTTTCTATTTCCAGATGTTTACTTGCTCCACTCTTTGCTGTTATGGCTTTGGTAATTTTATCCACAGTTTTGTTAGGTTATAATAAGCACCACACAATGAGCATGTGAAATGTAAATAGTGAACATATATAACCTTTTCCATATTTTATCTTTATTTGGTTTCAGATCAAAATTAGGTTTTTGTTCATCTTCCAACATGACAATCCTAACACCATAATATTGGTGGTCTTAATGCAATTTCATTTCTCTATGTTTTAATT
>JAJHSJ010001004.1:0-49299 GCA_021015155.1 Magnolia officinalis | reverse complement strand
GGTTAAAATTCGGTTTCAAGTTTGAGAAAGATTTAGGAATGATGAGAATTTAGGTTATGGAATTTGGGGATTTTGACAAATTGAATGTTTAGGTTAAAGAGAAAATTGGAAATTTGCAATTTTAGGATTAGGATTTTTCTTTTGGGATTTTGGCACATTGCGATGTTAGGTGGGGAAATTTTGAGCAATTGAAAATTTAGGTTTTGGGAATGGGGAAATTTTGTAAACCCAGGATTTGATAAATAGGGAATTTTGGGGATTGGGAAAATCTTAGGGTTTGGTGATTAGGAAGAATCGGGGAATAAAAAAGGGAAAGAAAGAGAACAAAATTGGGGCCAACCAAATTGAATAAAGAGAATATTTTGTATACACACCTTTAAAAAAAAAAGAAGATCAAACCATTAAATTTATACACAGATTCAACAAAAAGATAAAAATAAGGGTTGCCTATTAATATCCGACAACCTACTAGCTGCTATGCTAGTAATCAGTATAAACCCTAGCTCTTCTTCTACTATAGGCAACGCATGCCAGAGGGAAGCACCAAATGCTGTAGCCCAAGGAAAATATCTTTTTTAATTCCATCATAACTCCTTAGAAAAAGGGCTTTTATATATAATCTTTCTTAAAGCAAGAGAAAACCGTAATATAATCCTACCCATCTATTACTTATGATCCTAACTATCTATTTTCACTAAAATATAAAAATTACCAAAATACCCTTGAATCCCATCACAACTATATAGGCTCTACATAAATTGGCCAAAACTAACTTAAACGTGATCAGAATTGCAAGATCTTGGGCTGGTTTGAAAACTAACTCAATAGTCTTTCAAATGGGACCAATTTCATATCATCCGGACATTTTTGATACCTGAAAAGTAATGGCCCGCCAAATATGTGACAAAATAATGAAGGAAAATTGGTTAAACCAAACTCTTATCTCTAACAACTAAGTAAATGATTACTAATGTTGTCCATAGCACACATTAAGACCACTGATCTTCTATCAAAGTTGTTCAAATCTTCAATTTAGACAGTTGGATTGTCCAGGTTCTCCTTGATCATGACCCATGGATGGACCCGATCATTGATCGGCTAGCCTGTGTGGTCCAAATGCATCAAATCATATATTCTTTGTGATTGTTTGGGTAACATTCATTTACATTTGGGTCCACAATTAAAATAGTTGGGATGAGTTGCATGGATAGTAACCCCAGTGTTGGCCAAAGCTTCAAGGAAAATTTTGAAATTGCATGAAACTAATCTTCAACTTGCTTCTGCTCACCATTGAATGTTAATACTTATTTTGAATTGATTAATACTCACGATGTTATCATCTCTGGGATGTAGGTTGAATTGGAAGGATGGGCCGTAAGGCTGGGGCATTGTATATAAACCCGAAGAAGTTTTCAAATATCAACAATCCTTGCATGCAGGAGATGTTGGCATTCCTCAATTGTTTGGCTCTCAGTCAGAATAATGATGAGAAATGTCAACGGCAAAAGGAACGTTTGAATGCCTGTATGGATGCTCGGGTGCTTGATCTTTTCTTGCCTTTCAGTGATGGGTTACCATTTAGGGTTTGTTTGGATTGTTGGAATCCAAAAAGTAGATTTTGAAAGGAAAAAGTCACTTACGAGGAAAACTGTGGAAAAGGAAGTCTGTGAAAAAGAATCCTGAGAAGGTTGTTTGTTTTAGTTTCTTCTATGACTTTCAGGAAAACGTGGAATTGTAAGGGTCAAAAATTGAAATCCATCTCTCAAAAAGTGATGATTGTCAAGTTTTTTAGAGGAAAACACTTGTTTTGACGAAAACCGTGAAAAATAATACAGTTTTCCATAGGTTATTTCATTGTTGCATATGCCTGGCCCTGGGCTGGATTTTGAAGCGGTTGGGCTGGGCTTTTGGATTGGCCTATTCAAAAGTTTTATTTTGCAGGCCCAGGCCTGGCCCATTTCCAGCCTTATTGTTGTAATCCGCAGAAAACATCACGTCTGCAGAAAATGTTTTCTTGCATGCAGTTGTTTATTGACTTCCACCAATCCAATGCCCTTATTCGATACACAAGCACTCAGAAATTGTACATGCAGTATACGTTGACTGAATCTATCCAAATTGTGGGACCTACCACGGAGAGGCCACGACCTGTAATTTGGTTCGATTGAATGATCCTAAATTGTGAGTAGTGGACATAGTTTGTAGACCACCCATCTATTAAATGTCCAACAATCGTCCAGTTAGAAAATTGAGTCGGTGTAACTTCTGGTTTTTAATTTGAGCTACTTTTGCCACATATACAATTTTTTACTGCTGTGTATCAATCATCCCCTCTGCCAGATTTTTAGTGGCTTTACTTCCATAGAATCTCGATTTGTTGATTCTAGAGATAATAATGGGCTCAAACATGCACGTCCAATGTGGACTGTTGGTCAATTTCTTTTAACTGTCCATTTTGGCATGTGCCTGATGAGCAACCGGCCTATTTTTTGAGTCAAGGGATCTACACCAGCTCCATCCTTTTGGAGTGACTTGGATTGTGCACATCTTGGTGCGTTTGTGAGTGCATTTGGCAGGCTCATAATTAAGATCATTGGAGCTGTATTTTGTTCCTTTAATTCTGCTTGCTCAATTGATTCAAAGCTGATTTGTCTGTGGTTTTACTTCTGCAGAGTGGAAAGAACAGAAAGGCTTGGGGAAGCGTCAATTATCAAGTACAGAGGCTTAGCAGAGGAAGGAGATAATTTCATTTCCGTTAATGGTAATATCATTTCTAGGATATTCTAACAATGTGTACTACAATCCATTTGTGAGTTATTTCTCAATTTGCACTGAAGCATCAGAGAAAAACAAAGATTTGTATGGAAGGTTTTTGAATCAGTAGCTGGGCTGCATATTTGTCTATACCATTGAAATGACACGAGGAAAGAAAAACATTGTGTATCAATTGCACAGTTGCGTCTGACTTTTAAAAACGGTGGGCTTGGCAGACATCCATTCCTTTTGGTGGGCACGACTGCGGTGGATAGTCTGTGTCTCAAAACTCCCACTGATTGGAAGATTCTAACATGAATCAGACTCTTTTCTGTGAAAATACATCCAATCCTTACCCTTCGAATGGACGGGTGGACAAATAGAGAGGTACGACCCAATCATGCATGCAGAATCCTTAGGCCTGGGAAGAAAGGCCCTTTCTTGGAAAGAGATTTTGTTAATCATGTTTGAGGGTTAATATTGCGATTCTGTGTAATCATGACCCCATGTTTAAATTCTAACAGATTGAAGCAGAACAGATTCTGTGGAATGGTAAATCTCTCCATCTAGCAAGGAAAGCAGAAATGGTCAAAACAAGAAAACAGACTACAGAAAAAAATCCTTTTTTTTTTTTTTTTTTAAGTTACTGAAAATCTGTTCATGACCTTCATAATGCCCCCCATATGCAAATAGATGACATTTCCAGGTAATGACTTTCCATAGGTGATCATTTCCATGCGTCTGAATGACTCCTGGCACTAATAAAATTGCACAGTGAGTAGGGGGTGGTCCAGGTAGGGCTGTGCTGAGGTCATAAGAATTTTTGAGTCCTGATATAGCCTGGTCCAGCCCACCCTCCTCTAATCCCTGTAGTTCAATTGTGTTCAATATTCAGTCTGAGCTGAATAAGTTGTGGCCTTAGTTGTCAGGCATTAAACTCATGCTCAAGCCCTGCTTCTCTGGATTCCACTGCCTTTCAGAGTCCCTTTTTTTTTTTTTTTTTTTTTTCTTTTTCCATCCTTTTAGTAAGCAAGAGAGTTTGTTTTGCATGTCCCGTTCCTTAGTCACTGGATACGCCATGTGCACCATGGTTGGATGAATGGAGCAACTCGTCTTCTTGACACTACCATGGATGGATCACGATACGACAAAGAATGATTCTGAATCCATGCCCTGATCACCGATTTATCATTTGTGGTAATTAATAATTAATGGTCCACCATGGTAAAAAATGGTGGGAATCTTTTAAGGCGGAAGGTCACCTGGGATTCATACTTTTCCAGAAATTGTATATACTAGAGAGAAAATTGTCGTGGTGGAAATTTCATAGTCACAAACCCATTTGGTTTAGAGAAGCTATATTTTCATATAGAGATTCCTTAGTCAGAAACCCATTGGTTTAGAGAAGCTATATTTTCACATAGAGATTCCATAGTCACAAACCATTTGGTTTAGGGAAGCTATATTTCACATAGAGAGTCTATAGTCACAAACTCATTTGGTTTAGGGAAGTTATATTTCACATGGAGATTCCATAGTCACAAACCCATTAGGTTTTGGGAAGCCATATTTCACATCGAGAGTACATTGTCACAAACCCATTTGGTTTAGGTAAACTATATTTCACATAGAGAGTCCATAGTCACAAACCCATTTGGTTTAGGGAAGCTATATTTCACATAGAGATTCCATGGTCACAAACCCATTTGATTTAGAGAAGCTATATTTCACATGGAGATTCCGTAGTCACAAACCCATATGATTTAGGGAAGCTATGTACATGTGTTGGTATTACACAAAAAAGATGGTATTTCTCAAAATGGAGGTGTATATATATAAAAAAAAAAGGGCCACGCCTAATAGTTGAAACGGATGCCTTACTAAATTCTCTCAGCGTAGATTTTTCTTTTTCTCAAATGTTAAAAAATCTAAGGACAAAATTAAATAGCGAAAAGATTTCTGGTTCACAGTTTCAATTGATCTTTGAGAAGACAATCACTCGAGCCAATATGAGGTGCTTTCTTGTAGATGATGATGCAGCGATTGCTGCTACCTGTAGTTGTCTCCCTCATCCCGGCACCCAAACCGTCGTCGTTAATGGCTATGATGAGATAGGAAGGAGATGGAAATTGTATCTGAGGAAGCAACTGAATGGATATGTCTTCGAAGGGGAGTGGGCCAATATGATACATAAAATCATGAGGGCCAAAGAGGGCAAGATACAAATATGGGGCTGCCCGATGGCACGTTGGGCCCGCGATGTCTGCTTTGTGTTCACCTTTAACTATGAGCACGAGAGATTGATTGTGGAAGAAAGGGGTTGCGATTGTGGCACATGAACAAGTGCCCGTGTATATATGTGACATGGGATAGATTGATAGAGAGAAATACTTATATGCATACATATATGGATACACATGCATGTACAGTACCATGGTTGTTTCAGACTGACACTGGGCTGGTGCACCCTTATCATTATTCATGGGCAATATCTAGTACCGATTTGAAGGATACTTATACCTGTTCGAAGTATCGGTATCGCTACAAGTTTCGCTAGCTAGGTATATAGAAATAATATCGGTATCGCCGATAATATTGTTGATAACCAGAAATGTAGGGAAACATGGGGAAAATGATAGAATTTTCAACGAAACTTCAGGATATGTTAAAATGTGGGGAAAACGATAGAATTTTCAACGAAACTTCAGGATATGTTAAAATGTGCATATTTAGAAATAATAATAAAAAAATGCAAAAAAAAATGCATACATAACAAGTTGTCATTTAATGGGTCTTAAAAGCATGTATTGTTGTGAGAAATCAATACGACCATCCCATTCGGTCTATTTAAACCATCCAACCTTCCATGCAAACATCCATCAATATTGTAAAATATCAACAAACATAATATTTTATCAAGAAATCATTAACAATTGAGAAAGGAAACAAAAGATTGTGGCCTCAATATTGTGCATGTTGCGATATCGATAATATTGAGACATTATCAATATTATCATTGAGAAACTGAACACTACATACAATCATGTGCCAATGAAAAAAAATGAGATAAAATTTTTTCTAATAAAACAAATTTAATGATATCAATAGGTTCGCAATATTATTGAAATATTGTTGATACACTTATGATACAAGCATTACTTAGAATTTACATAGTCGAAAATATTGGCGATACATTGGTGATATTGATGCATTGGCAATACAAGTGACACTTAGAATTTACATAGTTGAAAATATTGACGATTACATTAGTGATATTGATACGTCGGCGATACCTAGTGATACATTGCTAATACCTAGAATTTTTGATACTACCAGCATTACCAGTATCGCTACTAGTGTCATCGGTATCGCTGAGTTGAAGATAAAGATAATATCGGAGATATTTCGATAATATCAAAGATAATTCAAACACTGCTTATACCTGAGCTGCATTATCTATTTCCCTTCAGAGCTGTAAGTTATACTGCTGCTAGTTTTATCAGTTGAGTTACACAGTCCGATTTATGGATCTGAACAGTACATTAAGTCTAGAACACATTGTATGTGCTACCAGTAAAAAATCACATGAATCGAATGATCCAATCCATCATTGATTCGGTCTTACTTTCCCAAAGCTATGGATGTGATGGTTAAGATTGCCTAACAAAAGAGGTTATTCGTAATCAATCATGAGTCAGGAGATGTATCAAGCAGGGATGCAACGGTCTAGATAGTAATATCCATGGTCAGGATGGTCTCGATCATAATATCCATCATTTGGATGGTGCAAATAAAAGTATCGACGGTTTGGATAAGCTTTACAAAATAAACACCAAAACACAATATCAAGATATGAGAGTACTGAATCATTTATCATAAATAACAGCGACAAACAAACAACAAAACGACCCTGTTTTGTAACCACTGGAAAATGAGTTATGTACGTATTATATAAATGGTTGGCTATTAAAATCATTTTAATCCCTTCTCCAAAATAATGATCTCTAATGCATAGTTATGATTGACTAAATTGAGATGAAATTATTTCAGTGGCTACCATGTTGGTGGACCGCGGAAGCACACATAGATGAATCAAGTGAAGTAATCATCAATCAAACACAAACACAAACACTCTGATTTTAACGTGGAAAAACCCTTTTAGAAAAAACCACGGCGATAATGACTATGAAAGTAAAAATTACAAGAGTTTAGAGAATACCCAATTCGAACAAGCCTCGAATCACCCCAAACTACACCTTTGAAACCTTAGGAATGAATTGGAAAGCTCTAAGATATAACCCAATTCCGATTACACCCCTATATACAGTCTTAGGCAGAATCACAATCGAAATCGGAAACAAATCTCGCAAATACGCAACTCTGCGATACGTTCAATGGGACCTTTGATGTTATCGACAGATCATTGATGGCATCGAACTAACACAAAAATAATCCAGAGAAAAATAATGGAAAATCAAATTTTCTATTACACTTCGATGGGTCTCAATGGTATCGAACTTAAGTTTCAATGGCATCAAACAAGTACCCAAATAGTCCAACAATCAACTGGAGAAATTCCGAAATTCTCAATGGGATTGAGCAGCTATTTGATGGTATCGACATAGTACCCTATTTCCGAATTGATTTAAGACATAAAAAAACAACATACCAAACATGGCCTAAAACTCTAAAAAAATACCATTTTGTAACTCGAAGAACGAAGGATTGGAAGATTCTTCATTTTAGTTAAGATAATAAACATGTTCGAGGAAAAGGTGCAGATTCAGCAAGGTTTTCCATGATTCACAATCTCAGCCTCTACATAAAAACAAAGGTCTAGATTTGATCGATTTTCCATGACCTTGCAAAAGGTAAATATTTTCCATGACTTTCATACACAAGTTCCATAGTCACAGATCCACCTGGCTTAAAGAAGCTATAATATTCCACGTAGGAATCCATAGTCACAAACCCATTTGGTCCAGAGAAGGTAAATTTCACATAAAAATTCCATAGTCGCAAGCCCATTGGTTTAAAGAAGCTATACTTCACATAGAAATTCCATAGTCACAACCCATTTGGTTTAGAGAAGCGATATTTCACAAGGAAATTTCATAGTCGCAAACCCGTTTAGTTGAGAGAAACTTTATTAAAAATTTCATAGTCACAAGCCCATTTGATTTAGACAAACCTTTACGTAAGTGTTGTGGTATTACACAAAAAAAAAAAAAAAAGGGTAACCCAAGTTAAAATCAGCTGGTATTACTCAAAATGGAGGTCTATAAAAGAAAATGCCATTCGAAATTATTGCATTGGCAGATCTCTTTTCTCCTAAGAGAAATCATGGCTATTCGAAAATTCCCTTTGAGCTCCATCGAGAAAGTGTCAAGCATCTAAAGGAGAAATGTATAGTAATGAAATGAATTCGGTTTCAGAATTACAATTGATATGGGAGAAGACAATGGCTCAAGACAATATGAATAACTTCGTTGTTGATGATAATGCAGCGGTGGCTAGTATCCGTCGTTGCCTCCGTAGTAACCGTGACCAAACAGTCGCTGGCTATGATAGAAGGGGAGGGAGATGGGAATTGTGTCTGAAGGAAAGGTCGAACAAGTTCTTCTTTGAAGAAGGGTGGAAGGATATGATAGAGAATATCAAGGGTCGACGAGACAACGTAATACAAATATGGGGCTGCCCGGATGCAAGTTGGAAGCATGATGTCTGCTTCGCCTTCACCTTTGACCTTTAGAACAAGAGAGTGACTGTGAAAGAACGGTTGCGATCATGCCGCATGAACAAGTGCACGTGTGTCTGGCACGTACAGTTGCACATGCATGAACAATACCATGGCTAGCTCTTTTCTAATTTTTTTCTTTTTTTTTTTTTTCTAAAATTTCAATAATATTTCGTTTGTTGCATTCAAGGTTTTGAATCGGTGTGTCACGTAACGACCGTTTATCAACTATACCGTTGTGTATTTGCCTCGCAATAGACTCTAATAGGCTGTTTTGGGCTGATATGAGGCTGATATATCCGAATCAAGCATGGCAATACATATAGTACTGGTTTCGAACCTGACTTGCCTAGACTTATCTATTTTAATAAAAGAATTGCTTCATCGTTGCGATATGATGCGTTGGGACCTTAACATTTGAATCTTGGTCATTTTTAAAAAATGAAATGAACTGTTTATATGACAAGTTGGTTAGACAACAAATAAAAGCTCTTGTTGGAATTATTTCTTCATGTTTACACCAATTCTGCCACATTTATGTTGACCAATAAAATGTTGTCACATGTCGACACTACCTACTAAATAATGGATCAGGTTATCTTTTACCCCCACATCCTTTGATGGCACGTCACCTGCATGCCAAAAGAAAAACGGCATAGAACCTTATGCATATTCACAAATAAGACACTGCGACGAGTGATACGTAATCCTAACATGAGTTGCACACGTGGTTGACGCACCCTGCCTGACAAGTTTATAAAGACCTGCCGGGATAGGATCTTATATAAATTTGAATATGCTTGGCAGGATAGTCTCACATAATCTTGCCAAAATAGGAGACCATAGCCAAACGGGAGACCTTCCTATGGATGATTGGTGCTTTCGCGATTTGAGATGTGGATTCATTTCAAAGAGGAATGAAATTGGAAGACACCGTAAGGGATTTGAATCCAATGAGATTGATCTTGTAACATCCATAGATATCTGTAGTCATTTTGGAAAAAGAGATCTGAAAATAGTTTCGAATATTAACCTTCGAAGATGTTTTTGAAAATAGTTTCCCAATACCATCACAAGTTTCTGATTATTCTAGTAGTTGGCCTTATGGACTAACATCAAAAGAGTAGTATATCTGAAGCACACATCAAAGTGAGGCCCACAGAGGTCATCTCTGCCGTAACTTACTCTCCAGCTGTCACTATATGATCATTTTCCCTGGAATAAACCAATAAGAGATGGTCCAGTCCCAAGGAGGATCACATTGAGTTGAATGTGGGGCCCACCATTGTGTGCATGTGGCATCTAACCCGTACATCATGTGCGCTCCCTCATGTTGGGGTCAAGATTCTGACAATCAGGCCGATTTAAAACTCAGCTGGTCAACCCCTGTTATTTCCTGTGGTGTGGTCTAGTTGAGGTTTAGATCAAACTCAATTTTGGGAGAAGGCTCTAAAATGATCTCGCAAGATGGACTGAAGGTGTGGATATAACACATATATCATGGTAGGCCCACAGAACTTTGTCACGTCAACACACCACCAAAGTTGGTGGTGTGTGGAACACCACGCAATCCGCTTCCGACAGTGGATATCATACAAACCCATTTGCTTTGGAGAAACTATATTTCACATAGAAATTTCATAATCAGAAACCCATTTGGTTTCAAGAAGCTATATTTCAAATAGTCATAATCACAAACCCATTTGGTTTAGAAAAGCTATGTACATGTGTTGGTATTACTATTACAGAGAGAGAGAGAGAGAGAGAGAGAGAGAGGGTTACCCAAGTTCAAATCAATTGGTATTACTCAAAACGGAGGTCTATAAAAGAAGAAGAAGAAAAAAAACCCATTCGAAATTGTTGCATTGGATCTCTTACTAAATTCTCTTGCTTAAGATTTTTCTTTTCTCCTTTCTCCAAATTAAAATCATGGCGAATCAAACATTCCCCTTTGGCCACAATGGTCAAGAGAATCTAAGGGCAAAATTATATAGTGAAAAGATGAACGTTTCGCAGTTAAAATTAATCTGCGAGAAGAAAATGGCTCCAAACAATGTGAGTGGTTTCGTTATAGATGATGGTATCGTTACTTCTCTCGGCATTGGTCCTAATGAGCAAGCAGTTGTAGTTAAGGGCTATGATGTGAGTGGAAAGGAATGGGAATTGTGTCTGACAAAGCAGCCAAATGGGTATGCTTTCAAAGGGCAGTGGGTGGAAATGATACATGAAATCAAGGGGGACCAAGAGGCCAAGATACAAATATGGGTTTGGCCTCCTCGCCGCCCTCCTCGCCGCCCTGTTCGCTTCGTCTTCACCTTTAACCTTTAGCACATGAGAGTGATTGTGAAAGAAAGCAACCTAGGACTAGGATCAAGCATGTTCCTTACGCACGTGGACCAAAAGAAGCTCAAGGAGAAATTAGCAAAAAATTCGGCATATTTCGATCCGTCGACCCTTGTGATCGGCATGTTGAAATTCTTCAAAAAATTCCAGATTACTTGCTGGCTGATTTCTAGTTTAAATTTCTGGATACTTTTTGGTTGTTTTTTATCACCTGTCGACTTGATCGGTCCACAGACAGTAGCAATTACACATTTTTCAAAAACATTTTTATTATTTGATTATGAGTCCTTTATTTACGATTTTAGAGTTTGTTTAGAATTATTTAAGGCATGTTAAACTCATTTTAATCAATATTATTAATTCTATCAATAAAATTCCTCAGAAGTTCTTCTATTTCTCTTGTGAATTGAGAGAAAACCTCTTATAGATTTAAGAGTACCTTGATCGAGGGAGTGCTCGACCTTATCACGCAGTTATGAATGCACCGCATGAAGACCATACCATTGCTAATTTTTTTTTCTAGTTTCTTTCTTTTGCGGCTGATACACGTATCGTTGTTCGGTGATACATAGTACCGGTCTCCGAGGATACTTTGAAATTTTGTTGCATTAGAGAAAAAGCTTCAGTGCTCTCAGAGCTATAAGTTATACTGCTACGAGTTTTATCAGTTGAGTTGCACAGTCCAATTCATGGATCTGAACCGTCCATTTTATCTAGAACACATTGTATGGGCTACCAAACAATAATTACACCAATCGAATAATCCAATCCATTCTTTATTCAGTCTTACTTTTTCCAAGCCATGGATGGGATGGTAAGATTTCCTAACAAAAGATGTTCTTCATAATCATGTAAATGGTAAGCTGTTATCATGGGTCAAGAGGTGTATGAAGTAGGGATGGAATGGTCTGGATAATAATATCCATGGTCAGGATGGTCTAGATCATAATGTCCATGGTTTGGAAGCTTTGGATCATAATATTAATGGTTCGGATGGTGTATGTAGACAAAGTATCAACGGCCTGGATGGTCTGTATTATGATATTGGCGGTCTTGATTGTTTATATCATAGTTTCGAAGATTTGGATAGTTCGATCATAACATCTGGATGGTCTAAATCCTGTAACTATCATTTATATATTTATATTCATGGCTTGGATAGATGGATCATAATATTCATTTTATGGTGGCATTTTGTAATTTCCAATGCATGTAGGGGCGCACTCTGATCATTGTATGAAGAAGGGCATTTTCATCATTTTACGTGATGAAGTGGACGACTCTTCCTAATTTCACATGGCATGTGGTGAAATAAACACCCACTTTAAAATTTGGGTGGTTATGTTTGACTCTAATAAAAATGCGTGGTTCTTTCTGCAACAATATGGGTGGAATTTTCTAAAAATTTCTAATTTAAATTTGGGATAATGACCAAATAGCCCATTGACCTATTACAGCAATCTTTATATTTTCCTTACAACTAGACGGCATGTCTAATAGGCAACTGCCTAAGTTTTGGGGGAAAAAGATATGTTCGTGTGGTTGAGTTATAATGAAAAAGTTGTTTACTTTTAAACTATTTCAAGGTTTAAATTGGATTAGGGCTGAAAGTTGTGCGAGTTCAACTTGACCGACCTGTGACTGAACCGACATTGGGCATGGGCTCGCGTAGGATGTATCGGGTTCGATCTCGGGCTTGGACTATACAAACACCAACCCGATAAAACTTGGGTCAGGCTCGGGTTGCCTAACCCAACCCGAACCCGATCAATATATAAGTTACTTATAAATTATTATTAAGTATGGAACATGTGTTGAAGGTTCAACACAGGAATTTCTAGTACCATCGGGTCTCATTGGTCCACATCATTTTCAATGACTCAAGCTAACAAGCTACCCCGATTTCTCTCTCCCAAATAGATTGCGTGCTACACAACATGACTTTTAATGGAGTAGTTGTCCTATATTTTAGCTTGTTTGTTTAGAAAAATAAAGTTCTTCATGATAAATAACTACATATATAATTAATAAAATCATAGATATGAAAAATTAAGACGTGTATTGAAATGTAACAGACTAATGTAATAACGAAAATATTAGCATGTATCCACCCGACCAACCCGACCGAGCCTACGGGTTGGGCTTGGGTTGAGAGTTCCCAACCCGAGATTGGGTTAGGATTGAGGTATAGGAACCTTGGGTTGGGCTAGGGTTGAGCATCAACCCGACCCAACTTGCCCGACTTTCGCCCTAACCTGGATTGAGCCGGAGTCTGGCCCGGACTAATCCGGACAGAGTCCAACTCAGTCACAAGGATTGAGTCGGTCTGGTTGAGCTTCTTTTTTTTTTCTTTCTTTTTTTATTACTTGAGTAGAGTTGTTAGATAATTAGTTATTTATGTTTTTTTTTTTTCATTTATATACTATGGAACCCAAGTAGAGTCAGGTTTCAAATCGAGTTGAGTCTGAACAAGTCGGATTTTGGGTCAGGTCGAGTCGAGTAACTAGGTGACTTGGACTTGACTCGGTTCAAGTTCGGATTGGGCGAAGTCTACTTGGTTCAAATCAACTCAGCCACTCAGTTTAGGTCAAGTCGGGTCCAATGAGTCAGACAGTTGAGTTTGCCAAGTCAACTTGCCCGGTGCCCGACTCTAAATACCATTCCCAACGCCCTTTTGTGGGGCGGCTGAAGCTAGGTGGGCCCTAGCTCCTGTTCTTTGTGATAAATCCACCTTATCTATCAGTTTGGCCATATAATTTTAGATGGTGGTTCAAAAAATACAGCAGATTCAAAAACATGCAGAAAAAAGTGAGGCTGTAATTGGCTACTGTTGAAACCCTCCCAAGGTCCACCGTGATGTTCTTATGCCATCTAAACTGTTCATAAGGTCATTTACCACTTTGTAAGGTCATTCCTACTGCTATCAATAGAAAAAAACAAAAATTGTACCTTGATCCAAAACTCCCCAAGTGTCTCAAAGGTCTGTCTTCAATACCCACTGTTTTTGTTACTGTGGCTCACTTGATCTTTAGAGCCACTCATATTTTATTTTATTTTTTTAGCTCACGCCCTAAATTGATCCAGCAGAACTGATAGATGGAATGGCTTTCTCACAAACATTATGTGAGCTGCATGACAGGTTGAAAGGTGGGAATTGGATACCCATTGTTTTTTTTACCTTGTGGTCCACTTGAGTTCTGAGACTACCTCATTTTTTGTCCTACATTCTAAAATAATTTGGAAAAACTAGTGGCCGGAGTGGATTTCTCAAAAACATTATGGTGCACCGAGCAATCTAGTCAACTCTGTGCATTTAATTAACACTGTTTACCTTGGAGTGAGTGAGAGAGTTAGCTTCAACTTTGGGCGTTCGATGCTAACTATTCCTACCTTTTAGTCCACTAGAGTTTTGGATCTGCCTCATTACTATGCCCTAATATGATATGGTGAAATTGTTGGACGGTCTGGATTTGTCACAAATTTCATGGTGGTCCTCAGGCGTTTCATTGGTGTTCGTTTAATGTCCACTATTTCATTTCATGTGGCTCACTTGAGCTTTGGATCTGCCTCATTTTTTGGCCCACTACATAAATTGATCTCGCAAAACTGGTGGATGATATAGATTTGTCATAAACATCATGGAGAGACCTGTGATCTTGTTAATAGTGAGTGTTTAAGATAAAAGGGGAGAGAGATATGATTTCAACGATGGGCGTTCAATATCTTGGCTTCCTACCGTATGTTCCACTTGAATTTTGGATTTACTTCATTTTTGGGCCACGCCCCAAAATGATTGGGCAAAATTGGTGGAATTGATTGGATTCGTCACAAACATCATGGTATGCCTATGAGTGTTTAAATGGTTGGCTTTCAATACTCCTATTTCTTAGCTCAAAGGCCTACTCGAGCATTAGATCTACCTCATCTTTTAGGTCCACCACTTAAAATAATCGGGTGAAACTGGTGGATGGGTTGGATTTGTCACAACATCACAGTTGACCCTTGCCCTTTTTGTGGCCCACTTGAGCTTTTGATTGCCTCAATTTTGAGCCACCACCTAAATTGATCTAATGAAACTAGTGGGTAGGATGGATTTATTAGAAACATCACAGTGGGCCATATGATCTTGTCAATGTAGGGCTTTTAGTGTGCACGGTTTACGAAATGCAAGATTGAGAGAGTTGACTTCAGTATTAATGGATGTTTAATACTCTCTCTGTCTTGCTGTGTGGTGCACTTGAATTTTGGATCTACCTCATTTAAGCCACGCCCTGAAATGATTTGTGAAAATGATGGATGGGATGGATTTGTCACAAACGTTAGGATGGGCCCCAAAATATTCAATGGTGGTGTTCAATACTCACTATTTCCTTCCGTGTGGCCCACTCCAGGCTTGTAATTGCCTCATCTTTGGGCTCACCACCTAAAATGATATGACCAAACTAGTAAAGGGGATGAATTTGTCATCGATCCAAAACAATAAGGTCCCACCACAAGAACCCGTGAGGATTGAATGACCACCATTGAAAAAACATGGGGCCCACAAAAGATTAGGTTTCGAGTGATGTTTTTTTTTTTTTTTCCCCTCCATCTTGGTGGAAGTCACCTTGTGAACGGCTTGGATTCATTATGAACATCAAGGTGGGCCTCAGGAAGGTTTGAATGGTGGGTGTTTCAATCCTCACTGTTTCTTGTAATGTAGCCCACGTGATTTTTGGATCTACCTCATTTTCTGGGCTCAAGTCCCAACATGAGATGGAGAAATTGATGGATCGATTGGATGTTAGACGAGCATTGAGATGGGCTCCCCATGGCACTTGGTTGGATGCATGTTGCTTCCATACCTAGAGCACAACATGGCCCAAACTCAGTACGGCCCACCATGATATATATGTTTGACAACTTGATTATAGTTGCATTTCCTTTCTCAACTAGGATTGAGGGGAAGGATTACATGGAGTTGATTGTGGGGCCCACCGCAATGTGTCTGTGACATCTTACCCGTTCATCATGTGCACCCGCCTCATGCTATTGCTATTTGCTAGGCTAAGATACTAAAAATCAGCCACACTGGAAGAAACAACGAAAAAAGTCATGCATAAAACCTATAAACCACAAGATGTGCCCTGCCTGACTTTTGAATTGGGCTGATTTTGGTTAATCCCTTCCTCCTGATGGGTGCACCTTTCCAATGGGTTGGATTAGATATACACACTATAATGGGCCCCTACACAGCATCTTGAAAGTTTCAATGATGTGGCCTACTTGAGTCTTGGGTAAGGCTGACTTTTCACCCGAGGGTAGGAGAAGGAAGCATACCTGACAGAAGTGGTACTGGATATCATATAAGACAAGGTGTGCCCCACATAGCTCGGCCTTATTTATCTCTTGTATTTCTTCCAATCCAAAGAATAGTATTTTACATAGAAATTTCAGAGTCACAAACCCATTTGGTTTAGAGAGGGCTTATTTCGCATAGAAATTCCATTACAGTCACAAACCCATTTGCTTTAGGCTTTAGAGTAGCTCTATTTCACACAGAAAAATCTACAGTCACAAACCCATTTGATTTAGAGTAGCTATATTTCAAATAAATAAAAAAATTATATTCACAAACCCATTAGTATTAGAGAAATTTCATAGACACAAACCCTTTTAGTTTAGAGAAGCTATGAACATGTGTGTCGTTATTACACAAAAAGAGGAGGTTACCCAAGGCAAGATGTGTTGGTATTACTCAAAATGGAGGTATAAAAGAATGCCCATTTGAAATTGTTACATCGGATCTTTTGCTAAATTCTCGTCCTAGATTTTTCTTTTCTTTTCTCCCTTCTCATAACAGAAATCATGGCTGGTGGACGACTCTTCCCCTTTGACGACAACAAGTACCAAAAATTACGGCAAGAAATAGATAGTCGAAAGAAGCCCGGGGAGGAGTTACAGTTGATATGTGAGGAGACATTGGCTACAGCCAATGCTGACGAAACTTTTTTGGTCGTAAATGGTAATGAAGGGATGAAAAAATGTCTCAGTGGCCGTGGTTCCATTGACAAAGTTATTTGCTATGGTGTGAATTATGATAAGGAATATTGGAGATTGACTCTGAGCGAGCAGCAGAACAAGTACGTCTTCGGTGGGAATTCTTTGCAGAAAATGATACGTAAAATCACGGAGTATCATAAAATCAAGGACCAACAAAGCAAAATACAAATATGGGGCTGCCCAGCGGCAATTCGGGAGGACGGTGTCTGCTTGGTGTTTAGCTTCAACATTAGTCCATGAGAGTGATTATGAAAGAAAGGCTGCGATCATGACACATGAACAAGTCCACGTGTGTGTGGCATAGGATAGATGGATAGATAAGTACCATTACACATATAATAAACATTGAGTCCTGGATAAGTACCATGCATCTATAATATACCATGGCTTTTTTTCTTTCTTTTTTTTTGTGTGATCTCTTCTTTTATGTTTTCTGATTACAATGTTATTCTATTTATAGTATTCATGGTTTGAAATAGGTGGATCACGTGTCGAATGAACAATACCGTATGGCTGCTGACAGCGTTATATGAGCTGCACCATGATATATGTGTTTTATCCACGCTGTTCATCTATTTTTTAAAATCATTTAGGACATGATCCCAAAAATGAGACGATCCAAATCTCACGTCAACTGCACCATAAGAAAACAGTGCTGATTGCACGCCCACCGTTAAAAACTTCATAGGGCCCACTGTAATATTTATTTTCCATCCAACCTGTTGATTAGGTAACATAGATCTCGATGCAGGGAAAGAAAATAAAAATAAAAATCAGCTTCATTCAAAACTTTTGTGGCCGTAAGAAGTTTTTAATGGTAGACGTTAATCACCATTGTTTCTTATACTGTAGTCCAGATGAGATTTGGATTTGTCTCATTTTTGGAATCATGCCCTAAAATGATATGGAAAAATAGATGGACAACATGGATAAAATACATATATGATGGTGAGGTCCACAAAGAAGCAATAAATTTTTGACACGTCACTTGGAAGGTTTTTATTTGTTGGGTGTCCTCTCCCAACGGTTCACGATGGCGTGGTCCACCTTAGTTTCTAATTATGCTGGTTGTTGGCCTCATTGACTAACGTAAAAGGGGTAGATCGATGCACATATCAAAGTGAGCCCCACAGAGGTCATCTCTACTAGAACTTACCCTCTAGTTGATATTATATGATCGTTTTCCTTGAAATAAACCAATAAAATGGACCCGACTCAATCTGTGGGTTGGACATGGACTGGGTTTTTAGGTCTGATAATCAACTGGGCTGGATCTGTCCAAACAAATTCGCCTAAACAAGTCTGATTTCTATAGTTGGCGTGTTGAGTATTTCAGAAGTGGGCCTATTCCAGATTTCCAGCCCAAGCTCAGTTCCTTATCCTTACGGTTAGCTCGGACTTTGGGCTTTAGCTCATGGACTGTATCTGGACATGATTGGCCCGTCCCAGTCGGACCGCACGTGGTCCAAATGCTGAAACTAATACAGGTGGTTTGCTTGTACATTTGGTTGCACTTTCACAAACCCTCATCTGAACCACCATCAACCAAACAAGTATTAATTGCTAGAAAGCAATTGGATTGGTTTTCTACGAGTGGACCAACAAAATCAGATTAACTCCCTTTCGCGCGAATTGCATCAAAATGGCCCTCTTGAGTTCCTGATACTGCTGATTTTTGGGATATCCTATAAGCTAGAAGGACCCACCAAATGCATAGAGTGGATGTCCGATACACATCACAGTGGGCCCACACAGCTCAAGCTCATAGGAAGCTCCCATGAGGTCGACTTCATAGCACCATTTCTAGTGCTATGAATTGGGCTGGATCCATGTCTGAATATATTCCAAAAATCCCAACAAATTCACCCATACTATTGGCAAAACACCATCTGAATCCGAATTAGATTCCCAGCATTTTGCCAAGATTTCAAATTATCCGTTGGGAGGTATTTGGATTCACATGGAATCCAATTCAACATTAAATATAATGGTTGCCAAACATAGAGAAAACTCACATTTACCATCAATTCACACCAAATGCAGCCATCCAAAAGATTTCTGGTTCGTTGTTACAATTGATCTGCGAGAAGACAATGGCTCGAGCTGATGCAAGTAACTTCGTTATAGATGATGATTTAGCCATGGCTGGTGACTGTAGTTGCTTGAGTGGTCCCAGTGATCAAATGATCTATGTTAATGGCTATGATCAGTGGGGAAGGAAATGGGAACTGTGTCCGAGGAAGCAGCCCAACGGAGAAGAGTGGGCGGATATGATAAAGGAAGTCATGACACTTCTGAATTTATTGCTTTCACTTTTGCCATTGAAAGTATTGGAATTGTCTGTTATAGAAAAAAAGTGGTTGTAGGACCACTCATGTAACTCATATCCAACTAAGGCATGTCAACTCAGTTTCAGTCAGCACTTGACTCAAAGCAACCGAATCGAAAAGCCATGGTTGTAGATTAAGGGGACCTATTCTCAGTTTCCAGAGCACCACCGGCTTCAAATTATCCTAATTAGGAAATCGGAAAACCATTCATTTGGATGGCCAAATGTTGTTCTTGAGTGTGGATGCTTGTACTGGTTGCTCGAAGGAGAGATACCCTCTCCTGGATTTTATTGGCCAATTTGGATTTAGCCAATAAAAGGATCCAAACAAGATAAACCGTACATTCACCAATAAAAATGTGTGGCCCACTTAACAAGCCCATCTCATAAATTTCAGGCTAAACGAGATGGTCAATGGAATTCACAACACACATTGGAAGCAACTACAGCAAACAAATAGTGGTTTTCTGATAATCCTATCCATCCAACCACTCAACTCTACCTATCAAATACAGATCATTTGCCCTCTCTTTTTCTTTTTCATTTTCACTACCCATTCTTAGCTGTCCATTTTTTGGCTTCTAAAGTGACAGCTAAGATAATCCAATCACTATTTTTGGGACTTTCCTAAAAATGGGCCAGAATGGACCCAAATGAAATTTCAATGAGATTTGTAATACACCTCAAAATGATAACAATAAGCATTTTGTAATACAGTTTATGTCACAACGACATCAATAGCTATTTGAATCTGTACTCAAATTGCATGCTGCCAATGGGATGACCATTTTCACCAACCGAATTCCATCCTCTGATGCATTTTGCTGTATCCAGCATTTTGCTGCAATCCTTGTAGAAGCCTTTGGATTTGCAGAAGATGGTCACATTCCAGAGGAAAAATCAGTGGTGCCGAGCTCGACGCAGAGCGGTTTTAGCCCAGGTTCATCCAACAAGCTAAATGCACAAAACCCATAGTAGGTATGGTAGAGATCCGGCAGCTGCTTCAGGAATTTACTGAAACCGCCGGTACTGGTGCAGGAGAATCAATAGAATTAAAAGAGGAGCTCCAGAATGACATTAGTTACAATTGATGATCCTGGCTGATCCAATGGGTCCCACCATGGATGGACCACAGCCCAAAATCTCCAGGATGTGAAGATCCTGACCAATCTTTGGATCCTCGTTCCTATTAAATGTTTGCTGCATTTCTTAACTGTTTATGTCCCCATATGGGTTGGGGATCCAGGACACTGGTAGAAGGTTAGGATCATCCTGTCCAGGAGGTTTGGGGGGCTTGATCTATTGTGGGGAACATCAGATCAATAGCCTGGATCCCAATTGTATAGCATAGGAGTCTGAGGATGCGATTCATATCCTTATGGATAGCATAAATAGGGAATGAAAACCCTCCATACGGCACATACATGGTGTTCCAAACCATCCATTCACAGGCACAAGGACGAATGTCTTATGGACCAAAAAATAAAATAAAAAATTACAACAATAGGACAATAGTAATCCAGCTGACAGTTTTTTGTACAACATATGTTTCACAATTAGGTTGTCCATCGGAGTGAGTTTTGGTGTAGGGTCCATTTATTGAGCCTTACGATGAATGGACGGTTCAGCTCATCATACATGTACGCCACATATACGGTGTAAACCTTGGGAGGATTATAGTGAACTGCATCTACAATTAATAATAGAGCTATAACAGTAGAGAGAGAGAAGGTGAAGAACCATGTACCGGGGTCTGACAGGAAAGCAAAAAAGCACGCAGAGCATCCTTGTCAAAGAAGTGGTGAGCTCCTAAGATCTTCAAAACACCACCGACCCTGAATGCCACATTGCCCTTTTAAACATCACACCAAATGCAGCTGCAGACTCTTAGGAGCCTGTTTGGATTGATGGAATCCAAAGTGTAGATTTGGAAAGGAAAATGTCATATCTGAGGGAAACTGTGGATGAGGAAATCCGTTGAAAAGAATCCAAAAAAGGTTAGTTGTTTTAGTTTCCATCATGTTCAGAGAATTGTGGAATAGTCAATGGTCAAAAAGTAAAACCTGTTTCTCAAAAAAATTGTGGAAATGAGGACAATCGAGTTTTTTTGAGGAAAGGGAAAGACCCTTTTTTGAGGAAAACCTTGGAAAAGAAAATTGTATTTCACAGGCTACTTTCTAGTCACAATTGGTGGAAAACGACAGATCTACAGAAGACATTTTCTTTTATACAGTTACTTTTGGATTCCATCAATGCAAAAGAGGCCCTTAACTTCATGGCTATGTGGGCTTACCAAAATGCATAACATGTGTCACTAGGCTTGTTGGTTCGGCCTTGAAATCCACCATCAATTGTTTGCCTCTGTAGTAGGAAAAGGGAAGGGTGTAAACTTTCACGTTCAAATGCTAACATCTGCAGAGGTCATCACTACTATAAGAGTACAGAGGGCAGCAAAATGCACCCTGTCCAATTTGTATCGCAAGATCACAATATCCAACCATCCAATACATTTCAGAAATGACATCAGGTGCTTATCCATCTATGACGCTTCGATCTTAAGCCTGAAAGCACAATCCATGATGAGGAAATCTACAATGTTGATCAAGAATTTGCTTGGCCTGCATTTTGGTGATTGAAATCATTCATATTGTGGGCCACATGGGGGATTGGAGATCCCTAGAGATCGCACTCATCGTACAATTTGGGCCTCATTAAATGTGGACTATCAGTTGCAATCATCCATTTTCATGATGCAGAATAATCCTGCAGCTACCTTATGAATGGTGTATCACAAAAACATTGATATCACATACTGCTTTGAGACTGACAGAAGAAGAAGAAGAAGAAGAAAGAAAGAAAACAAAAGAAAAGAGAAGAAAAGGCACCCGTAAGCTCCACTCCAGCAACGCTGGCACGTTGATGGTGGAAGATGAAATGAATTTGGATAGACTATCATCTTTGATGAATCCCATCAACCGTAGAGCTGCAACCGCACAGTAAGTCGCACCACCTGTGTTGCTATCATAGGTGGTATGCTCCCCCCCCCCCCCCAAAAAAAAAAAAAAAAAAGAAAAAAAGAAAAGATGTCAGGTTGGAAAGAAAGGGGTGTACTATTTTAGTCTATTTGATACTTTCCTTGAAAATGCATATGCCAAAGATGCTATTCTTCACAAGCACTCATCATTTTATTTGTTTGGGTTTTCCCAAAGTCATGATTTTATGACACAGACACATCAGGAGTATTGCCTGAAAAACAAACAATCTGAACGAAGACCATACATGGTGACATCCAGATTGAAACCAGAAAAGCTGTAAATGGATCTATACATGAATAAAGACATTCCATCCCTCATTGACGTAATCACAGCAGCAATTCAAATCGCTAAGTGTGTGTTTGGACTTAGGATAAGTGCCAGAATTGTGCATCAGTGATAATTCCAGTGTGGCAGTTGAAATAAAGGCACGCTTCAAGAAATATATTAAGTGCATAACTGCATTCTGCATCGGACAGTATGAGTTTAAAAAATCAGCATAAATTGCCCTCGAGCTCCCTTGTAGTTGTAGGACAAGAAATGAGAGCGGTGGCGATTTTGGAAAACGGGCTTTCAGCCCAATGGGAGCCTAATAATTCCCCCACAGACCCTGAAATTTCAAGCAACCTCTTGCGATTTCAGCCTCCTCATACTTCAACAGACGCTGATTCAAGGCCATGCTACAAAATTGTCAAAGCTTATCTTTGACAGCGAAAGAAAATCCTCTGGTATTAGTCATGGACATGAGAAGAAATGGGCTATTTAAACTCAGTAGGAGAGTTCAGGAATTAACCAGTCAAAGTTAGACTGCCGCTAAGGAGCAACCGGACTCGTCCAGCAACGTCACTCCAATGGTGTTGGATGAACAGAATTGTTATATACACACCATATAAAACCTGTAAATATGAATAGAAAAGAACTCTCGTATTTGGATGCAGCAGTCTCGGGCAAATACAGGACTCTTCCAATAGCCCCCAGCCCAAATCTCCCATCGTCGGTAGCGGATCCAAGGGCGGTTAGCCGAAAACTCCAGCGACTTCAGTCAGGTATAATTTGCAGGGTGGCCTCCCCATCCCTATCCATTTTGCATTTGATTGATGCTCTGCGGGAATCTTCTTACAATGCAGATGAAATCGACATCGTCAGGTTAGCTCCATCAAGTTTCTTATTGATATTTAAATCCAAAAAAGAATCAACCCAGTTCCAAAACGATGTGAGTCTCCAGGCCCAAATGGGGATTGTGTTGACAGCCCCCTGGACTTCGAATCAGAATGCAGCAGAAGGGTGCTGGCTGAGGCTCTTCGGAATCCCCACGCACGCTTGGTTAGAAGCTACGATTATAGATCTGGGAAACTACTTTGGCAAGGTCATTCAATTGGATGCAAATGTCAGGCTCGAAATGTTTCAGGTATTTGCCAGGATAAAGGTGATATTGCGCTCGGGGGTGGACCTAAGCCGGGTGTTGGGGCTAAAGGTCTTGGATAAGGTATTCCCGGTGTATGCGGTTCTGGAACAGATAGATGATATGCGCAGTCAGCCAGTCCAACTTCCTTCTGCCAACAAGCTGGGCAGCACTAAAGACTGGGTGGAAAAATCTTTCTTCGGCCCAGTCCTTCCCCTTCCAGGTAGAATTGCTGTAGGGGAGAGAACGGGATTAGTGGAAGTTGATGAGCAACTAGCCCCTGCTCAGCGTTTGAGCTCAGGTATAGTCCACACCCAGGTTCGGTCAACATCTGTTCGACAGAATGTCCCACACGGGGACAGATTCCAGTTGGAAGGCAACTCAGCGCAAACTACTGCCTTTCCCCAGCCTCTCGGAGGCAGTGCTCAGATGGAGGCAAGCTCGGCGAAATCAGCTGGCATTTCTCAACCCCTCGCATCGGAAACTAATAGTGGTCTAATCCCTCTCTTCGTGTTGGCTCAGCCCATCACAGTAGGCCAATCGGAGCTACCGCTAGTCAGAATCGCCCCTGCTCTGGATAGTATTTCGCTCAATCGGGAGAAAGCAAGTGTTTCGTCTGAAGGTCTATCTTACAAGGAACCTCAGGTTCTTATGCCGTTACAAGTCGATGGGGCAATGCTTCGTCTCAATCGACGAGAGACAATATTTTATCGCCGATCCAGATCTGCGGGCAACCCCCCATTATCCTTGATGGGGCCTGATCGCAGGAGAGCTGACCCTTCTAAAGGCTGCCAATCGCATGTGGTTGAGGCAGAGCCAGCTCGGATCGATCAGGGTAATCTGGCAATGGTTTCGGTAGGTGCGGAGCCAGCGGAAGACGTGACTGTCTATGGGGATGCTAGAGATGATCTCAGAGCCCTCCAGGAGGCAGGTGCTTATGGCGACCAACCAAATATGTTCGAGACTCCTGATCCCTCGCCTCGCAGGGCAGAACTGGAAATTGATCTGTCCCCATATTTCTCTCCAGAGGCCAGAATGGAAAGCTCGGTGTACTTTGATCAGGTCCCTGGAGATGCAGCAGGACTGTTATCAGCAGAGCCTAATAACAAAACTAGAAAATCCAGCACCACGAAACGAGCAAAGGTATTATATACAAGAGGGGATTGGGAATCGCGGCTCAGAAGGCTTAAAAGAAGGGCGGTAAATTCAGGTTGTGTGACTGATGGATAGAGTCCTTGTTTGGAATGTTCGCGGTATTGGGAATCGCCGCTCGGTGTTGGCCTCGAAGAGAATCATTCAAAATTTCGACCCTTTCATAGTGGCGTTTCTTGAACCTATGCTTTCTGATGATAAGCGTGTAGGGGTCGGTTTATCTCTGGGTTTTCACCAGTCTGTCTCCAATGCGGATTGCGGAGGAAAGATCTGGGTCTTCTATAAAGCCCACATTTTGCCATCTATTCTTTCTTCCACTAACCAATCCTTAACTATTTCGTTTGATTTGCAAAACTGCCTTTTGCCTATTACCTTCACCTTCATTTATGCTAGCTGTGACAGGATCCAGCGAAGATCCTTTTGGAGTGAGCTTACTTTGATGTCGGCAGCCATCCAAAGCCCTTGGTCTGTTTGCGGGGATTTTAATGCGACCTTTGCTGCAGAGGACAGGCGAAGTAGAAAACCGTCTGACATTGCTAGCTCGGTGGAGTTTGCGGCGGCAATTAATAGTGCGGCCTTGCAGGATGCTGGTTTCTCTGGCAATCAGTTTACTTGGAGTAACAATCGCGGGGGTGCTGCTCGAGTGTGGGCTAGATTGGATAGGGTTTTCTTTAATGCAGCCTGGCCCGTTTTGTTTCCTGGATTTTATGTAACTCATCTGCCTCGGATTGCTTCGGACCATGCTCCTCTCTTACTTCAGTGCCCTCAGCCATCCTCAAACGTGGTAAAGCCTTTCAGATTCCTCAACATCTGGATTGGTCATGATTCGTTCAACCAGGTCGTCAATTCAGCATGGGAGTCGACGGGATCTGGCCACCCGATTTACAACATTCTGGCAAAATTGAAGGCTGTTAAGCTTGCGTTGAAGGTGTGGAATAGAGAGGTGTTCGGAAACATTTTCTCCCACCTGGCTAAAGCGGAAAGAGAGGTGGAGAATTGTGAACGTATGTTGCAAAATCAGGCCAGCCCATCCCACAATCAAACTGCCCTGCAGGCTAATCTAGATTCGGTGAACTCGGACCTTTCCCGCCTACAACGGCTTGAAGAATCCTATTGGAAACAAAAATCAAGAGTCAAGTGGCTAGACGCAGGTGACAAAAACACAAAATTTTTTCATGCCACGGCGACAGAAAAGCACAGGAAATTAGCGATTCACAGCATCACCCTCGATTCGGGTCAGATTATGACTGATAGGGATGCTATCAAATTAGCTACGGTGGATCACTTTAAAGGGCTGTTTGAAGCGGAACAGTGTAATCTGAGCAACGACCTGCTAGAGGTCATTCAGCCTTCCATCTCTCCAGATCAGAATGTGTTGCTTATGGCCCCCCCGACAGAGTTAGAAATTCATCAGGCAGTGCGGTCGATTCCAGCTGATAGTGCAGCTGGTCCGGACGGTTTTTCGGCTTCCTTTTTCGCTGCTTGCTGGAGTATCGTCGGCAAAGACCTTTTAGCGGCTGCCACTTTCCTCTTCAGTGGGGGCCGTCTTCCTCGTGCAGTCGCAGCCTCCCTCATATGCCTGATTCCAAAAGTAGCCTCTCCTAAGAAATTTTCGGACTATAGGCCGATCAGTCTATGTAACAGTCTCTACAAAATTTTCTCTAAAGTCATTACCTCCAGGCTTAGCCAGGTTCTCCCGCTCCTGATTTCGGAAGAACAAGGGGCGTTTGTGAAAGGCCGATCTATTGCTGACCATATAGCTTTGTCCCAGGAGCTTCTCAGAGAGTTAAATAGAAAGGTGCGAGGAGGTAATATTGTGCTTAAGTTGGATATGGAAAAAGCATATGACAGGGTGGATTGGCATTTCTTGAAACACGTGCTATCCAGATTCGGATTCAGCCCCTCGTGGATTAAGATGGCTGAAAATTGTTGGGCTAGTGCTTGGTTTTCGGTGCTTGTGAATGGGGAGGTTTCAGGTTTCTTCCAGTCCTCGAGAGGCCTGCGGCAAGGTGACCCGCTCTCGCCCAGCCTTTTCATCATTGCGTCTGAAGTTCTTAGCCGAGGTATGAAAAATTTAACTATCCAAGGTCGCTGCACTCCATACAAGCTCAGGACTGGCTGTCCTATAGTCTCTCACCTCCTATATGCGGATGACACGCTTTTATTTCTAAACGGAGGTTTGGCGTCTTTGCGGGCTTTGAAGTCGTTCCTCGAGAAATACCAACATTCCTCAGGTCAAAAAGTTAACCTTCGGAAGAGTTCTGTCCTTTTCTCTCCGAAACTGGGAGAAGCAAGGGTGAGAGCTATTGAAGCGACTCTTGGGATTGCTCGATCGTCAGGGCATTTCCCATATCTGGGTGTTCCTCTCTCCTTGGGAAAGCAGAAAGCAGTTTTATTCCATCAGCTTACAGACAAGGTTGAAGGGAGAATTAGGGGTTGGCAATCTAGATGCTTATCTCAGGCTGGCAGAGTGGTGCTGATCCGGCATGTTTTGAGTAGTATCCCCATTCACTCTTTGGCGGCAGCTCATATCCCATCCATTGTTCTGAAAAATCTTGAGAAGCGATTTGCGGCTTTCTTCTGGGGCTGGCATGATGGCAAACAAAAATATCACTGGAAAAACTGGAAGGCGATTGCGACCCCTAGAGTGGAGGGTGGTTTGGGCATTAGGAGACTAAAGGAAATCATGGCTGCTTTTCGCTTGAAGATGGCCTGGGAGATCAGATTTTCGCCCGCAAGGAGTATCTGGTGCTCCTTTATCTCGTCAAAATACTCGAGGGACCTAGCCCTCTGCGGACCTGAGCACCACAATCCCGCGAGTTTCGCTTCTCCGTTGTGGAAAAAAATCTATGCTCTCCTCCCGACTGCGGACGCCTATGTTTAGTGGTATTTGGGAAAAGGAAATTGCAAATTCTGGTTAGAAAATTGGACTGGACTCGGTCCTCTTCATCTTCTATCTACAGCCCCGATTCCGGCTCCCTTTCTTCAGATTCAAACGGCTCAAGTGCTGGGTAAGAATGGTCCCCTCCCTCCATCGGTGACATTCAATTTCCTGCCTCAGTGGATCATTAACTTCATTTTTCAGCAAGGTTTCTGCATAAGCGATGGCAGCGACTATCCTTTTTGGCCTTTCTCCGCGTCAGGAAAATTTACACTCGCCTCGGCATGGGATAAATGCCGATTGGCGGGGCCTCTCAGAAGTTGGACCCGTGGGGTATGGCATGGCAAGCTCCCTCCAAGAATCTCCCTGCTGTCCTGGCGGGTGTTGACAAAGGCAATTGCTGTGGACGACGCAGTTCAGTCACGGGGAGTTACATTGGCATCCAAATGTGTCTGTTGTAGCGGTAGCTCTCCGTAGCGTCATTCTACCGAATCGATTTCCCATCTTTTTCTCAACAGTCACATTGCTAAGGCGGCATGGAATTATTTTGGCAGAATGTTGCACGTGTACATCTTGGAAACGGAGTCAGTGGAGGTTAGATTGGCACAGTGGTGGGCTGCCTCTGTTTCGGGCTCAGTAAAATCAGAGCTGCAAACGTTGGCCCCGGCTATTATATTTTGGAGTATCTGGAAGTGCAGGAACGCCGCAATATTCGACGGGGCTCAGCCATCGGTCGCCTCGGTGATTTCTAGAGCTAAGTGGTGGGTTACTACCATCTTCGGCGACACCGGTGGGGATTTCTCAGCGGATTTGCAGGGTAGTCTGGCCCAGCGTGACGATAATGCAGGAGAAACTGTTAGGATTAATGTTTCGGCTGCTCCCTCTGCCAGCCTTAGGAGGTCAGGGCTAAGTCTTAACCGCCTGCCCTTGGTGGTCAGATGGACTAAGCCACACCCGGGTTGGGTGAAGCTCAATGTGGATGGCTCGTCCCTTGCCAATCCAGGTTTTTCGGGAGGGAGAGGCATATGTAGAGACGATAAAGCAAATTTTCATTTTGCGTTTTACTTTGGCTATGGAGTGGGGTCAAATGTTAGCGCGGAGCTCCGTTCCATTCTTGATGGTATGGAACTTTGCATCGGCCGAGGCTACAGGAAAGTGATCGTTGAATCCGATTCGCAACTTGTCGTTAATTTTCTAATAGGTTGCACCGAACCGGGCTGGAAATGGAGATATTGGATCCAGAGGATTAATCACATTAGGCGATGTGGTGATTTCATGTTCCAACATATTTATAGAGAAGGGAATACTGTCGCTGACCACATGGCTCGGACGGGAAGTTCGTGCCAAGGACATGCAGTCATCTTGCAACAAGGAAATCTGCCGGACAGAGTGAGAGGTTTGCTATTTCTTGACAAGGTAGGGCTCGGCTCAATCAGGGAGTGGTCTCGAGTTCAGAGAACCCGCAGATAAGTCTCTGTTTTCCCCTGTCATTTTAGTCAGAGCAGTTTCTTTCCCCAGTCTTTTTGTTTTTCTTTTAAACGTTGTTTCTTTCATGTTCATATGATAGGCGTCTCCTGGATCTTTTTTCTCCTGGGGTCCCCCGAATGTAATTTGGTATCTCATTAATGAAAAGCTCATTTTGTTTAAAAAAAAAAATAAAAAAAAATAGAAAAGAACTTCAAAAAGAAAACATAGCCACAGAAACTGCCAATGAGTTATCGCATCTTCAAAGTTACTTTTTTTTTTTTCTTGTTTTTTGTTTTTAATTTTTTTTATAAATTTTTGATAGGGATGACTATCAGGGATTGAACCCTGGATCGCTCACACACACTACACAGTCTCCACCAGCTCATCTAATGAACAGCAGACATCTTCAAAGTTAGTTTATGTGGGGAACCAACATCTTTCCATTGATATCTTCATAAAACCATTTAGTTACTTTTCTCAAGCGATAAACATGGATATATATTCATGCAGCTGTAGATGGGCCCTACACAGTTTAATTAATCATCAACCATGGGGACCTATCACCTATTTATTCGCAAAAAGAGGTATGCTACAGCACTGCTTGTGGGCCAAGATATAGCATGTTTTTTGGGTTAATTTTAGCGGTCTTTTCTTTCTGTTTGAATCAGACAAGTTGGAAATTTCAAGGATAGGTTTTTAGATAATCAGGAGCTGAGATGATCCTAGAATCAAGGGCTGAGATTTATCCCCAGATTTTGTTTTATGCATATACACATTTTAATGAGATTCTTATTAGAGTGATTGATATTCTTTTTGCTGGAATCTTTTTCGAGAAGAGTTTTCTCTTTTTCCATAGCTGTGATTTATTGAAGTTTATCCAAGAGGTACCCTCCTTATGGTGCTTCTCCATTAATCTCTTTTAGTGAATTTTGGATTGTTTTTCTCGAGTTTAAGGTGAATGAGATGACTTATCCATACAACAGCCCCTTGTTTGCACCATACATGTACATAAATGAGCCTTGCCAATCCCACATGAGTGTAGAACCCAGCCATCATAACAGCAGCACATGTGCCAAGATGTACGAGATTGAAGCCATCCAACAGGTTGGTCCACTGTGTAGATGACCTGGCCAAAAAATCAGGCTGGTCCGCTCATGAGGTCAATTACAATGCAAAAAATAAATGGACAGCTAAAAAACAAAATCAGCCAAGTTTCTATCTTTTGTATAACATCGCCACCTGATGAGTGGACATGCCTAATTTTTGGGACAACATCTACAAGCTGGAACCGACCAATTATTGCATTAAAAAGCAATATTTGAAACATGTACGACAACCAATTTCTGCATTAAAAAAGCAATAGTTGAAATATGTAAGTCACATGATAATATGGACTTTGCAGTATCTACTTACCATGAGATTCTGAGCCCGGAACTAAGCCAAAACCGCCATCATATGACTGCAAATGACAACTGGAATATTTAGTGTAGATGCATGACAAACCCAACATCTTTGAAAGGCATTTTATCAGGAAAAATGGCTTCAAACACTGTGAATGATTTCGTTATAGATGATGGTATCGTTACTTCTTCTCTCGGCATTGGTCCTAATGAGCGAGCAGTTGTAGTTAAGGGCTATGATGTGAGTGGAAAGGAATGGGAATTGTGTCTGACAAAGCAGCCAAATGGGTATGCTTTCAAAGGGCAGTGGGCGGAAATGATACATGAAATCACGGGGACCAAGAGGCCAAGATACAAATATGGGGTTGGCCTCCTCGCCGCCCTGTTCGCTTCGTCTTCACCTTTAACCTTTAGCACTTGAGAGTGATTGTGAAAGAAAGCAACCTAGGACTAGGATCAAGCATGTTCCTTACGCACGTGGACCAAAAGAAGCTCAAGGAGAAATTAGCAAAAAATTCAGCATATTTCGATCGGTCGACCCTTGTGATCGGCATGTTGAAATTCTTCCAAAATTTCCAGATTACTTGCTGGCTGATTTCTACCATTTTAGATAGGTCGAAATGCTGGTTAACAGATGGGGTCGATAAGTTGAAAATTACAGAATTTTCAGTTTAAATTTCTGGATACTTTTTGGTTGTTTTTTATCACCTGTCGACTTGATCGGTCCACAGACAGTAGCAATTACACATTTTTCAAAAATATTTTTATTATTTGATTATGAGTCCTTTATTTACGATTTTAGAGTTTGTTTAGAATTATTTAAGGCATGTTAAACTCATTTTTAATCAATATTATTAATTCTATCAATAAAATTCCTCAGAAGTTCTTCTATTTCTCTTGTGAATTTGAGAAAACCTCTTATAGATTTAAGAGTACCTTGATCGAGGAGTGCTCGACCTTATCACGCAGTTATGAATGCACCGCATGAAGACCATACCATTGCTAATTTTTTTTCTAGTTTCTTTCTTTTGCGGCTGATACACGTATCGTTGTTCGGTGATACATAGTACCGGTCTCCGAGGATACTTTGAAATTTTGTTGCATTAGAGAAAAGCTTCAGTGCTCTCAGAGCTATAAGTTATACTGCTACGAGTTTTATCAGTTGAGTTGCACAGTCCAATTCATGGATCTGAACCGTCCATTTTATCTAGAACACATTGTATGGGCTACCAAACAATAATTACACCAATCGAATAATCCAATCCATTCTTTATTCAGTCTTACTTTTTCCAAGCCATGGATGGGATGGTTAAGATTTCCTAACAAAAGATGTTCTTCATAATCATGTAAATGGTAAGCTGTTATCATGGGTCAAGAGGTGTATGAAGTAGGGATGGAATGGTCTGGATAATAATATCCATGGTCAGGATGGTCTAGATCATAATGTCCATGGTTTGGAAGCTTTGGATCATAATATTAATGGTTCGGATGGTGTAGACAAAAGTATCAACGGCCTGGATGGTCTGTATTATGATATTGGCGGTCTTGATTGTTTATATCATAGTTTCGAAGATTTGGATAGTTCGATCATAACATCTGGATGGTCTAAATCCTGTAACTATCATTTATATATTTATATTCATGGCTTGGATAGATGGATCATAATATTCATTTTATGGTGGCATTTTGTAATTTCCAATGCATGTAGGGGCGCACTCTGATCATTGTATGAAGAAGGGCATTTTCATCATTTTACGTGATGAAGTGGACGACTCTTCCTAATTTCACATGGCATGTGGTGAAATAAACACCCACTTTAAAATTGGGTGGTTATGTTTGATTCTAATAAAAATGCGTGGTTCTTTCTGCAACAATATGGGTGGAATTTTCTAAAAATTTCTAATTTAAATTTGGGATAATGACCAAATAGCCTATTGTTTATACTTCTCGGACCTATTACAGCAATCTTTATATTTTCCTTACAAACTAGACGGCATGTCTAATAAGCAACTGCCTAAGTTTTGGGGGAAAAAGATATGTTCGTGTGGTTGAGTTATAATGAAAAAGTTGTTTACTTTTAAACTATTTCAAGGTTTAAATTGGATTAGGGCTGAAAGTTGGGCGGGTTCAACCTGACCGACCTGTGACTGAACCGACATTGGGTTGGGCTCGCGTAGGATGTATCGGGTTCGGTCTCGGGCTTGGGCTATACAAACACCAACCCGATAAAACTTGGGTCAGGCTCGGGTTGCCTAACCCAACCCGAACCCGATCAATATATAAGTTACTTTAAATTATAATTGAGTGTGGATCATATGTGTTGAAGGTTCAACACAGGAATTTCTAGTACCATCGGGTCTCATTGGTCCACATCATTTTCAATGACTCAAGCTAACAAGATACCCCGATTTCTCTCTCCCAAATAGATTGCGTGCTACACAACATGACTTTTAATGGAGTAGTTGTCCTATATTTTAGCTTGTTTGTTTAGAAAAATAAAGTTCTTCACGATAAATAACTACATATATAATTAATAAAATCATAGATATGAAAAATTAAGACGTGTATTGAAATGTAACAGACTAATGTAATAACAAAAATATTAGCATGTATCCACCCGACCAACCCGACCGAGCCTACTTGGGTTGGGCTTGGGTTGAGAATTCCCGACCCGAGATTGGGTTAGGATTGAGGTATAGGAACCTTGGGTTGGGCTAGGGTTGAGCATCAACCCGACCCAACCCGCCCAACTTTCAGCCTCGGATTTTGGGTCAGGTCGAGTCGAGTTACTAGGTGACTCGGACTCGACTCGGTTCAAGTTCGGATTGGGCGAAGTCTACGTGGTTCAAATCAACTCAGCCACTCAGTTCAGGTCAAGTCGGGTCCAATGAGTCAGACAGTTGAGTTTGCCAAGTCAACTTGCCCGGTGCCCGACTCTAAATACCATTCCCAACGCCCTTTTGTGGGGCGGCTGAAGCTAGGTAGGCCCTAGCTCCTGATCTTTGTGATAAATCCACCTTATCTATCAGTTTGGCCATATAATTTTAGATGGTGGTTCAAAAAATACAGCAGATTCAAAAACATGCAGAAAAAAGTGAGGCGGTACTTGGCTACTGTTGAAACCCTCCCAAGGTCCACCGTGATGTTCTTATGCCATCTAAACTGTTCATAAGGTCATTTACCACTTTGTAAGGTCATTCCTACTGCTATCAATAGAAAAACACAAAAATAGTACCTTGATCCAAAACTCCCCAAGTGTCTCAAAGGTCTGTCTTCAATACCCACTGTTTTTGTTACTGTGGCTCACTTGATCTTTAGAGCCACTCATATTTTATTTTATTTTTTTAGCTCACGCCCTAAATTGATCCAGCAGAACTGATAGATGGAATGGCTTTCTCACAAACATTATGTGAGCTGCATGACAGGTTGAAAGGTGGGAATTGGATACCCATTGTTTTTTACCTTGTGGTCCACTTGAGTTTTGAGACTACCTCATTTTTTGTCCTACATTCTAAAATAATTTGGAAAAACTAGTGGCCGGAGTGGATTTCTCAAAAACATTATGGTGCACCGAGCAATCTAGTCAACTCCGTGCATTTAATTAACACTGTTTACCTTGGAGTGAGTGAGAGAGTTAGCTTCAACTTTGGGCGTTCGATGCTAACTATTCCTACCTTTTAGTCCACTAGAGTTTTGGATCTGCCTCATTACTATGCCCTAATATGATATGGTGAAATTGTTGGACGGTCTGGATTTGTCACAAATTTCATGGTGGTCCTCAGGCGTTTCATTGGTGTTCGTTTAATGTCCATTATTTCATTTCATGTGGCTCACTTGAGCTTTGGATCTGCCTCATTTTTTGGCCCACAACATAAATTGATCTCGCAAAACTGGTGGATGATATAGATTTGTCATAAACATCATGGAGAGCCCTGTGATCTTGTTAATAGTGAGTGTTTAAGATAAAAGGAGAGAGAGATATGATTTCAACGATGGGCGTTCAATATCTTGGCTTCCTACCGTATGTTCCACTTGAATTTTGGATTTACTTCATTTTTGGGCCACGCCCCAAAATGATTGGGCAAAATTGGTGGAATAGATTGGATTCGTCACAAACATCATGGTATGCCTATGGGTGTTTAAATGGTTGGCTTTCAATACTCGCTATTTCTTAGCTCAAAGGCCTACTCGAGTATTAGATCTACCTCATCTTTTAGGTCCACCACTTAAAATAATCCGGTGAAACTGGTGGATGGGTTGGATTTGTCACAACATCACAGTTGACCCTTGCCCTTTTTGTGGCCCACTTGAGCTTTTGATTGCCTCAATTTTGAGCCACCACCTAAATTAATCTAATGAAACTAGTGGATAGGATGGATTTATTAGAAACATCACAGTGGGCCATATGATCTTGTCAATGTAGGGGGTTAGTGTGCACCGTTTACGAAATGCAAGATTGAGAGAGTTGACTTCAGTATTAATGGATGTTTAATACTCTCTCTGTCTTGCTGTGTGGTGCACTTGAATTTTGGATCTACCTCATTTAAGCCACGCCCTGAAATGATTTGGTGAAAATGATGGATGGGATGGATTTGTCACAAACGTTAGGATGGGCCCCAAAATATTCAATGGTGGTTGTTCAATACTCACTATTTCCTTCCGTGTGGCCCACTCCAGGCTTGTAATTGCCTCATCTTTGGGCTCACCACCTAAAATGATATGACCAAACTGGTAAAGGGGATGAATTTGTCATCGATCCAAAACAATAAGGTCCCACCACAAGAACCTGTGAGGATTGAATGACCACCATTGAAAAAACATGGGGCCCACAAAAGATTAGGTTTCGGGTGATGTTTTTTTTTTGCCCCCTCCATCTTGGTGGAAGTCACCTTGTGAACGGCTTCGATTCATTATGAACATCAAGGTGGGCCTCAGGAAGGTTTGAATGGTGGGTGTTTCAATCCCCACTGTTTCTTGTAATGTAGCCCACTTGATTTTTGGATCTGCCTCATTTTTTGGGCTCAAGTCCCAACATGAGATGGAGAAATTGATGGATGGATTGGATGTTAGACGAGCATGGAGATGGGCTCCCCATGGCACTTGGTTGGATGCATGTTGCTTCCGTACCTAGAGCACAACATGGCCCAAGCTCAATAGGGCCCACCATGATATATATGTTTGACAACTTGATTATAGTTGCATTTCCTTTCTCAACTAGGATTGAGGGGAAGGATTACATGGAGTTGATTGTGGGGCCCACCGCAATGTGTCTGTGACATCTTACCCGTGCATCATGTGCACCCCCCTCATGCTATTGCTATTTGCTAGGCCAAGATACTAAAAATCAGCCACACTGGAAGAAACAACGAAAAAAGTCATGCATAAAACCTATAAACCACAAGATGTGCCCTGCCTGACTTTTGAATTGGGCTGATTTTGGTTAATCCCTTCCTCCTGATGGGTGCACCTTTCCAATGGGTTGGATTAGATATACACACTATAATGGGCCCCTACACAGCATCTTGAAAGTTTCAATGATGTGGCCTACTTGAGTCTTGGGTAAGGCTGACTTTTCACCTGAGGGTAGGAGAAGGAAGCATACCTGACAGAAGTGGTACTGGATATCATATAAGACAAGGTGGGCCCCACATAGCTCGACCTTATTTATCTCTTGTATTTCTTCCAATCCAAAGAATAGTATTTTACGTAGAAATTTCAGAGTCACAAACCCATTTGGTTTAGAGAGGCTATATTTATAGAAATTCCATTACAGTCACAAACCCATTTGCTTTAGGCTTTAGAGTAGCTCTATTTCACACAGAAAAATCTATAGTCACAAACCCATTTGGTTTAGAGTAGCTATATTTCAAATAAATAAAAAATCATAGTCACAAACCCATTAGTATTAGAGAAATTTCATAGACACAAACCCTTTTAGTTTAGAGAAGCTATGAACATGTGTGTCGTTATTACACAAAAAGAGGAGGTTACCCAAGGCAAGATGTGTTGGTATTACTCAAAATGGAGGTCTATAAAAGAAAAATGCCCATTTGAAATTGTTACATCGGATCTTTTGCTAAATTCTCGTCCTAGATTTTTCTTTTCTTTTCTCCCTTCTCATAACAGAAATCATGGCTGCTGGACGAGTATCCTTCCCCTCTGACAACAAGTACCAAAAATTACGGGAAGAAATAGATAATCAAAAGAGGTCAGGGAAGGGGAAGGGGTTACAGTTGATATGTGAGGGGACATTGGCTACAGCTGATGACACAACTCCTTTGGTCGTCGTAAATGGTAATGCACGGATGGAAAAATGTCTCAGTGGCCGTGGTTCCACTGACACAGTTATTTGCTATGGTGTGAATGATCATCGAAAGAAATGGAATTTGGATCTGAGCAAGGAGCGGAACGAGTACGTCTTCAAAGGGAGATATTTGGATGACATGATACGTGAAATCAAGAAGTATCATAAAATCGACGACCACGAAAGCAAAATACAAATATGGGGCTGCCCAGAGGCAAGTTGGGTGAAACGTGTCGGTGCCTGCTTCGTATTTAGCTTCAAACTTTAGTGCATGAGAGTGATTATGAAAGAAAGGCTGCGATCGTGACACATGAACAAGTCCACGTGTGTGTGGCATAGGATAGATGGATAGATAAGTACCATTACACATATAATAAACATTGAGTCCTGGATAAGTACCATGCATCTATAATATACCATGGCTTTTTTTCTTTCTTTTTTTTGGTGATCTCTTCTTTTATGTTTTCTGATTACAATGTTATTCCATTTATAGTATTCATGGTTTGAAATAGGTGGATCACGTGTCGAATCAACAATACCATATGGCTGCTGACAGCGTTATATGAGCTGCACCATGATATATGTGTTTTATCCACGCTGTTCATCTATTTTTTAAAATCATTTTAGGACATGATCCCAAAAATGAGACGATCCAAATCTCATGTCAACTGCACCATAAGAAAACAGTGCTGATTGAACGCCCACCGTTAAAAACTTCATAGGGCCCACTGTAATATTTATTTTCCATCCAACCTGTTGATTAGGTCACATAGATCTGGATGCAGGGAAAGAAAAAAAAAAAAAATCAGCTTCATTCAAAACTTTTGTGGCCCTATGAAGTTAAGTTTTAATGGTAGACGTTAAATCACCATTGTTTCTTATAGTGTAGTCCAGATGAGATTTGGATATGTCTCATTTTTGGAATCATGCCCTAAAATGATATGGAAAAATAGATGGACAACATGGATAAAATACATATATCATGGTGAGGTCCACAGAGAAGCAATAAATTTTTGACACGTCACTTGGAAGGTTTTTATTTGTTGGGTGTCCTCTCCCAACGGTTCACGATGGCGTGGTCCACCTTAGTTTCTGATTATGCTGGTTGTTGGCCTCATTGACTAACGCAAAAGGGGTAGATTGGATGCACATATCAAAGTGGGCCCCACAGAGATCATCTCTACTAGAACTTACCCTCTAGTTGATATTATATGATCGTTTTCCTTGAAATAAACCAATAAAATGGACCCGACTCAATCTGTGGGTTGGACATGGACTGGGTTTTTAGGTCTGATAATCAACTAGGCTGGATCTGTCCAAACAAATTCGCCTAAACAAGTCTGATTTCTATAGTTGGCGTGTTGAGTATTTCAATAGTGGGCCTATTCCAGATTTCCAGCCCAAGCTCAGTTCCTTATCCTTACGGTTAGCTCGGACTTTGGGCTTTAGCTCATGGACTGTATCTGGACATGATTGGCCCGTCCCAGTCGGACCGCACGTGGTCCAAATGCTGAAACTAATACAGGTGGTTTGCTTGTACATTTGGTTGCACTTTCACAAACCCTCATCTGAACCACCATCAACCAAACAAGTATTAATTGCTAGAAAGCAATTGGATTGGTTTTCTACGAGTGGACCAACAAAATCAGATTAACTCCCTTTTGCGCGAATTGCATCAAAATGGGCCCTCTTGAGTTCCTGATACTGCTGATTTTTGGGATATCCTATAACCTAGAAGGGACCCACCAAATGCATAGAGTGGATGTCCGATACACATCACAATGGGGCCCACACAGCTCAAGCTCATAGGAAGCTCCCATGAGGTCGACTTCATAGCACCATTTCTAGTGCTATGAATTGGGCTGGATCCATGTCTGAATATATTCCAAAAATCCCAACAAATTCACCCATACTATTGGCAAAACACCATCTGAATCCGAATTAGATTCCCAGCATTTTGCCAAGATTTCAAAATTATCCGTTGGGAGGTATTTGGATTCACATGGAATCCAATTCAACATTAAATATAATGGTTGCCAAAACATAGAGAAAACTCACATTTACCATCAATTCACACCAAATGCAGCCATCCAAAAGATTTCTGGTTCGTTGTTACAATTGATCTGCGAGAAGACAATGGCTCGAGCTGATGCAAGTAACTTCGTTATAGATGATGATTTAGCCATGGCTGGTGACTGTAGTTGCTTGAGTGGTCCCAGTGATCAAAGATCTATGTTAATGGCTATGATCAGTGGGGAAGGAAATGGGAATTGTGTCCAAGGAAGCAGCCCAACGGAGAAGAGTGGGCGGATATGATAAAGGAAGTCATGACGCTTCTGAATTTATTGCTTTCACTTTTGCCATTGAAAGTATTGGAATTGTCTGTTATAGAAAAAAAGTGGTTGTAGGACCACTCATGTAACTCATATCCAACTAAGGCATGTCAACTCAGTTTCAGTCAGCACTTGACTCAAAGCAACCGAATCGAAAAGCCATGGTTGTAGATTAAGGGGACCTATTCTCAGTTTCCAGAGCACCACCGGCTTCAAATTATCCTAATTAGGAAATCGGAAAACCATTCATTTGGATGGCCAATGTTGTTCTTGAGTGTGGATGCTTGTACTGGTGGCTCGAAGGAGAGATACCCTCTCCTGGATTTTATTGGCCAATTTGGATTTAGCCAATAAAAAGATCCAAACAAGATAAACCGTACATTCACCAATAAAAATGTGTGGCCCACTTAACAAGCCCATCTCATAAATTTTAGGCTAAACGAGATGGTCAATGGAATTCACAACACACATGGGAAGCAACTACAGCAAACAAATAGTGGTTTTCTGATAATCCTATCCATCCAACCACTCAACTCTACCTATCAAATACAGATCATTTGCCTCTCTTTTTCTTTTTCATTTTTCACTACCTATTTCTTAGCTGTCCATTTTTTGGCTTCTAAAGTGACAGCTAAGATAATCCAATCACTATTTTTGGGACTTTCCTAAAAATGGGCCAGAATGGACCCAAATGAAATTTCAATGAGATTTGTAATACACCTCAAAATGATAACAATAAGCGTTTTGTAATACAGTTTATGTCACAACGAAATCAATAGCTATTTGAATCTGTACTCAAATTGCATGCTGCCAATGGGATGACCATTTTCACCAACCGAATTCCATCCTTTGATGCATTTTGCTGTATTCAGCATTTCGCTGCAATCCTTGTAGAAGCCTTTGGATTTGCAGAAGATGGTCACATTCCGAAGGAAAAATCAGTGGTGCCGAGCTCGACGCAGAGCGGTTTTAGCCCAGGTTCATCCAACAAGCTAAATGCACTATTAATTCAATTGTAGAGATCCGGCAGCTGCTTCGGGAATTTACTGAAACCACCGTACTGGTGCAGGAGAATCAATAGAATTAAAAGAGGAGCTCCAGAATGACATTAGTTACAATTGATGATCCTGGCTGATCCAATGGGTCCCACCATGGATGGACCACGGCCCAAAATCTCCAGGATGTGAAGATCCTGACCAATCTTTGGATCCTCGTTCCTATTAAATGTTTGCTGCATTTCTTAACTGTTTATGTCCCCATATGGGTTGGGGATCCAGGACACTGGTAGAAGGTTAGGATCATCCTGTCCTGGAGGTTTGGGGGGCTTGATCTATTGTGGGGCACATCAGATCAATAGCTTGGATCCCAATTGTATAGCACAGGAGTCTGAGGATGCTATTCATATCCTTACGGATAGCATAAATACGGGAATGAAAACCCTCCATACGGCACATACATGGTGTTCCAAACCATCCATTCACAGGCACAAGGACGAATGTCTTATGGACCTAAAAATAAAATAAAAAATTACAACAATAGGACAATAGTAATCCAGCTGACAGTTTTTTGTACAACATATGTTTCACAATTAGGTTGTCCAATCGGAGTGAGTTTTGGTGTAGGGTCCATTTATTGAGCCTTACGATGAATGGACGGTTCAGCTCATCATACATGTACGCCACATATACGGTGTAAACCTTGGGAGGATTACAGTGAACTGCATCTACAATTAATAATAGAGCTATAACAGTAGAGAGAGAGAAGGTGAAGAACCATGTACCGGGGTCTGACAGGAAAGCAAAAAAGCACGCAGAGCATCCTTGTCAAAGAAGTGGTGAGCTCCTAAGATCTTCAAAACACCACCGACCCTGAATGCCACATTGCCCTTTTAAACATCACACCAAATGCAGCTGCAGACTCTTAGGAGCCTGTTTGGATTGATGGAATCCAAAGTGTAGATTTGGAAAGGAAAATGTCATATCTGAGGGAAACTGTGGATGAGGAAATCCGTTGAAATGAATCCAAAAAAGGTTAGTTGTTTTAGATTCCATCATGTTCAGAGAATTGTGGAATAGTCAATGGTCAAAAAGTAAAACCTGTTTCTCAAAAAAATTGTGGAAATGAGGACAATCGAGTTTTTTTTTGGAAAGGGAAAGACCCTTTTTTGAGGAAAACCTTGGAAAAGAAAATTGTATTTCACAGGCTACTTTCTAGTCACAATTGGTGGAAAACGACAGATCTACAGAAGACATTTTCTTTTATACAGTTACATTTGGATTCCATCAATCCAAAAGAGGCCCTTAACTTCATGGCTATGTGGGCTTACCAAAATGCATAACATGTGTCACTAGGCTTGTTGGTTCGGCCTTGAAATCCACCATCAATTGTTTGCCTCTGTAGTAGGAAAAGGGAAGGGTGTAAACTTTCACGTTCAAATGCTAACATCTGCAGAAGTCGTCACTACTATAAGAGTACAGAGGGCAGCAAAATGCACCCTGTCCAATTTGTATCGCAAGATCACAATATCCAACCATCCAATATGACGCAGGGGAGGACGTGAGGTCGAGCACCGTCTTCCTCAAGAGGATAAATATTCCGAATCCACGGAACTTCTCTGGACTCCTCACAGAGACTTCTCGAATCCACGAGAAAAGAGAGCAGAAAATAGAAATAAATTCTAAATAATTCGAAATAGATTAATGAATCCATAAAACGAGTTCACAACCCTTTAAATAAGGGTACTAAGCAATGGGAAAGAAATTAGAATCAAACTACAACTAGGACTCCTAGAATTCGCGACTTACTATAAATAGTAAACTTACTATTTATAGACGGTCGTGATGTCTACTAGTGCGCAAGGTTTTCGGCCAAAAATAGTAAGTGTCCTATTTGGCTTCGCCAACCTGTTCTCCTAATTATTCTAAGCTCTTTTCACGTTGGGCGCAACTCCTAAAGCCCGACGGATGAAGAGTTATAAGCAAACTAAAACTTACTATTTATAGTAAAAACGAAATTGAAACAGGGAAACGACCGTGAAATCAGGGGTTTCTCGCAATTCCGAGCGTCGCAACCCGGCGTAGCCGGGTTGGTTGGCTAAAGTAGCTCGTTCTACCCCAAAATCATATATTTTTCGTCCGCTAACTCATCCCGGATTGCGAGATACGCCTGATTTAAGGTTTGATGGTCCAGATCACTTCTGTCGCCGACTGGGCCTTTTCTGATCCATCTTTGCCATGTAATTGTCCGCGACCCGCTCTACATCAGTCTCCTCCACTTCAAAAGAACTCGTCCTCGAGTTATCATTATGCGCTGGTTCATGATACTCAGTCAGGTCCGCAACATTGAAAGTTCGTGAGATCGCCATATCATCTGGAAGATCAACAACATAAGCGTTGTCATTGATCTTTCGGATGATTGGTACCGGTCCAATCTTTTTATTCTTCAACTTGTTGTACGTTCCGGTCGGAAATCTTTCTTTGCGCAGATGGACCATTACTTGGTCGCCCACCTCGAACACTTTCTGTCGCCGATGCTTGTCCGCTTGCTCCTTGTACTTTTCGTTCGAGGCATGTAGCTTGTTCTGTACCTCCGCATGAATGCCCATGATTTTGTCTGCCATATGATCTGCTGCAATGCTCATGCCTGGGAGCTTGGGCAGAGGGACCAAGTCTAGTGTATGGCGAGGTACTCGTCCGTAGATAACTTGGAACGGGGATTTTCCTGTCGAGCGGTTCACCATGTTGTTGAATGCAAACTCCGCTTGAGACAAGGCCAAATCCCACTGCTTCGGTTTTTCCCCTGAAATACATCGAAGGAGGTTCCCCAACGTGCGATTCACAACCTCAGTTTGACAGTCAGTCTGTGGGTGGTACGCGCTGCTGAACTGAAGGCGTGTATCGAATCGAGTCCACAAAGTCCGCCAAAAGTGGCTTATGAACTTCGTGTCACGGTCGGAAGTAATAGTCTTGGGAACCCCGTGTAGCCGCACAATTTCTCTGAAGAATAGATTTGCCACGTGTGTTGCATCGAGAGTCTTCTTGCATGGAATAAAGTGCGCCATCTTGGAAAAACGATCTACTACCACGAACACCGAATCCATGCCGCGTTGTGTTCGTGGGAGACCAAGCACAAAGTCCATAGATAAATCCCAAGGGCCGTCAGGCACGGGTAACGGGGTGTAGAGGCCCGTATTATGAGATTGCCCCTTGGAAGTCTGACAAATATAACAGCGTTGGACTGCCTTTCCCACATCACGTACCAATTGCGGCCAGTAATACCGTTCTTCCACAAGAGCTCGCGTCTTGTCTCGCCCAAGGTGTCCACTGAGGCCACCTCCATGTAGCTCTTGGATTATCTGTTCCCTTAGCGAACTCTTTGGGATACATAGTCGATTTCCCTTAAAAAGGAACCCGTCTTGTATATGTAAGTCACCGGGGTGACCTTCCTGACATCTAACCCATGCGTCCTTGAAGTCGTCGTCGTCGGCATATATGTCTTTGAGGCGATCGAACCCGACAACTTCATTGCTCATAGTGACTAACAAAGTTGCACGGCGACTCAGCGCATCGGCTACTTTGTTCTGTTGCCCTGACTTATGCTTTAGCACGAATGTGAATTCCTGCAAGAATGAGATCCATCTAGCATGCACACGGTTAATGTTAGCTTGACTATTAATAAACTTGAGGGCTTGATGGTCCGTGTAAAGTATGAATTCCCTTTGAATCAAATAATGTCGCCAGTGTCGCAGTGCCTGGACCACCGCATACAACTCGATCTCATATGTAGACCACTTCTTGCGTGCATCACTAAGTTTCTCACTGTAGAAGGCTACCGGCCTACCTTCTTGAGACACAAAACTCCCCAATCCCGACATATGAGGCATCACATTCGACTTCAAACAGTTTGTCGAAGTTGGGAAGTACAAGAACCGGGGTCGTGGATAATCTGCGCTTGATTTCGGCAAAGCTCCTGTCGGCTTCGTCAGTCCACTGAAACTGCCCTTTCTTCATGCAATCTGTGATCGGTGACACAATGCTACTGAAATTTTTTCACGAACCGACGATAGAATGTTGCGCTAGTCCATGGAAACTTCGTACTTCGTGAATATTTTTGGGAACGGCCATTCTCTGATTGTCTTCACCTTTTCCTCATCCACTCGAATGCCCGTGGACGTAACCACAAAACCCAGAAACAATAGGCTATCAGTCATGAAGCTACACTTTTTTAAATTGAGGTACAATTTATTTTCAGTGAGCACTTGAAGGACTTTCTTGAGGTGCTCCATATGGGTGGTTTCGTCTTGACTGTATATCAAAATATCATCAAAATAAACCACAACGAACCGCCCAATGAAAGGTTTCAGAACTTGGTTCATCAACCTCATGAATGTGCTAGGCGCATTAGAAAGACCGAAAGGCATGACCATCCATTCGTACAATCCTTCCTTGGTCTTGAAGGCTGTTTTCCACTCATCACCCGGCCGTATTCGAATCTGATGGTAGCCGCTCCTTAAGTCCAATTTAGAGAATATTTTTGCGCCCCTCTAGCATATCCAACATATCATCCAACCGGTATAGGAAACCTGTATTTATGGTGATCTTGTTGATGGCCCGGCTGTCGACACACATGCGCCAACTCCCATCTTTCTTTGGAGTTAGCAGAGCTGGTACAGCACATGGGCTCATGCTTTCTCGAATAAGACCCTTACGGATCAGTTCCTCCACTTGTCCCTGCAGAATCTCGCACTCATTCGGGCTCATTCGATAATGAGGACGATTAGGTAAACTGGACCCAGGGACAAGGTCGATATGGTGTTGGATATCTCGCATAGGGGGTAACCCATCGGGAAGGTCCTCGGGCCAGATTTCTTGGAATTCATGCAACAAGGGCCTTAGTCTTTCAGGGATGATGGTAGGCTCGAGTTCTTCCCCTTTTACAATTAATGCATAAGTCTGTCCGGTGTTTCTTTGGATTCTTCCACGAAGTCCCGAATGGTTAAGAGAAAACGACCATCCACTTTAGAAGTTTCAGGTGGTCCTTCTGGATCCATAGGGGCCAATATGGTCTTCCGGCCGTCTTTGACGAAAGATATATATATTATCTCGCCCTTTATGAGTGGCGTCACGGTCAGATTGCCAGGGTCGACCGAGTAGTATGTGACATGCTTCCATGTCAACCACATCGCATACTACTTCATCCTTATAATGTTTGCCAATTGAAAAGGATATGGTGCACCGTTCAGTTACCTTTGTTTCGCTGACCTTCTTGATCCAACCGATTGTATATGGAGAGGGATGACGCTCTGTTTTCAATTGCAATTTTTCCACCATGCCCCTGGAGACAATGTTCTCGCTGCTTCCACTGTCAATGATCACATCACAAACCTTTCGATTCACCGTACACCTAGTGCGGAAGATGTTATGCCGCTGTGGATGCACTTCTTTTCTTGGCGCATATAATAGCCGCCTCACGACGAGCGACTCGCCGTGATCTTGCTGAACCCAATCTGAATCATCTACCTCGTCCTCGGCGGTATGCTCCTGTTCTTCAATATCTGGATCTTCATAAGCGTTATCAGCACTACCATCATTAATGGCAAGGTTTGCCACTTTTCGCTGGGGACAAGTATTTGACAAGTGGCCGGGCTGGCCACAACGATAGCAGTTGTTGGGCCTTGGCCGAGCATAAGGGTTCGGGATTGTACTTGTGCCAGCAGAAGTCGATACGCCCCTTTGGGGTCTAGCTTGCCCACTTCCCTGATCTCGGTTCTCAGACATAGGAGGTTGAGTGCGTGCTCCTACGGGCTCCTTCCCCTTAGGCTGTGGAGCTCCCTGGGGTGGACCTGCTGCAGTGATCCTCGCAGTAGGATAGGCCCGTGTGTTAGAACGTTCAAGTTGCGCTTCTTGCCCGAGTAGCCAACTTGATCGCATCATTCATCGTCCAGACGGACTGCATCTGGACCCGATCCTGGATCGCCATACGCAATCCACCGTTGAATCGGGCGACTTGCTGCGATTCAGTCTCGACCAAATCGTTGCGCGCCGCCAGGCGGTAAAATTCTTCTGCGTACTCTCTCACCGACCGACTACCCTGTCGACAATTTTGGTATTGTTGGAATAATACCTGATCGTAATCGCTAGGGAGGAATCGGGCACGTAGTAGCTGCTTCATTTTGCCATGTGCGGATTGGTGCTTTCATCTGCCTGGTTCGTGCGAGTTGCAGTTGTTCCCACCAAGCTGAAGCTCCTCCTTTCAACTTGTAGGCCACAAGCTTGACCTTCTTTGTTTCAGGGATGTCCATATAGTCAAAAAATCGCTCAACTTCAGAAAGCCAATCGAGAAAATCCTCAATGTGTAGCTGGCCATTGAAGTTAGGAATATCAACCCGTATCTTGAAGTCTCGATCTACCCGATCGCCGCCTTGCCTGGGGTGTTGGAAGATCACGTCATCGATCTCCTCTTCACTGGAGCCCCCGTCCTCAGGGACGGCCTTGGATGCACTGCTGGGATTATCCTGCGATCAGGGCGATTACGAGTTTCAGCAATTGGTGGTGGAGGAATACCACCAGGAACACGGAGTTTGCCCTAGGGTTTCTGCTAAGAGATTCGCTATGCGGTCCATGGAAGCCTGCAGCCCTTGCATGGCTTGCCGATTCTCTTGCTGCGCTGCTTGGAAAGTTGCCGCCGTTAAAGGAAAATTTCCTGGAGCACCGCCTATGGGATTGTTGCCCGACCCGTCGTTAGAAGCCATCGACCCGAGAGAGAAACCTGGCTTTGATACCAAACTACGACGCAGGGGAGGACGTGAGGTCGAGCACCGTCTTCCTCAAGAGGATAAATATTCCGAATCCACGGAACTTCTCTGGACTCCTCACAGAGACTTCTCGAATCCACGAGAAAAGAGAGCAGAGAAAATAGAAATAAATTCTAAATAAATTCGAAATAGATTAATGAATCCATAAAAACGAGTTCACAACCCTTTAAATAAGGGTACTAAGCAATGGGAAAGAAATTAGAATCAAACTACAACTAGGACTCCTAGAATTCGCGACTTACTATAAATAGTAAACTTACTATTTATAGACGGTCGTGATGTCTACTAGTGCGCAAGGTTTTCGGCCAAAAATAGTAAGTGTCCTATTTGGCTTCGCCAACCTGTTCTCCTAATTATTCTAAGCTCTTTTCACGTTGGGCGCAACTCCTAAAGCCCGACGGATGAAGAGTTATAAGCAAACTAAAACTTACTATTTATAGTAAAAACGAAATTGAAACAACGAAATGCCGTGAAACGGGATCGTCGACGACCGCTGATGATCAGGGGTTTCTCGCAATTCCGAGCGTTCGCAACCGGCGTAGGGGTTGGTTGGCTAAAGTAGCTCGTTCTACCCCAAAATCATATATTTTCGTCCGCTAACTCATCCCGGATTGCGAGATACGCCTGATTTATTTAGGTTGATGGTCCAGATCACTTCTGTCGCGACTGGGCTTTCTGATCCATCTTTGCCATGTAATTGTCCGCGACCCGCTCTACATCACAATACATTCAGAAATGACATCAGGTGCTTATCCATCTATGACGCTTCGATCTTAAGCCTGAAAGCACAATCCATGATGAGGAAATCTACAATGTTGATCAAGAATTTGCTTGGCCTGCATTTTGGTGATTGAAATCATTCATATTGTGGGCCACATGGGGGATTGGAGATCCCTAGAGATCGCACTCATCGTACAATTTGGGCCTCATTAAATGTGGACTATCAGTTGCAATCATCCATTTTCATGATGCAGAAGAATCCTGCAGCTACCTTATGAATGGTGTATCACAAAAACATTGATATCACAAACTGCTTTGAGACTGACAGAAGAAGAAGAAGAAGAAGAAAGAAAGAAAACAAAAGAAAAGAGAAGAAAAGGCACCCGTAAGCTCCACTCCAGCAGCAACGCTGGCACGTTGATGGTGGAAGATGAAATGAATTTGGATAGACTATCATCTTTGATGAATCCCATCAACCATAGAGCTGCAACCGCACAGTAAGTCGCACCACCTGTGTTGCTAAGACAGTTATAGATAGTAAGCTTCAGACAGATGAGTTGGCTTTAAACTAATAAAATCATAGGTGGTATGCTCCCCCCCCCAAAAAAAAAAAAAAAAAAAAAAAAGAAAAATGTCAGGTTGGAAAGAAAGGGGTGTACTATTTTAGTCTATTTGATACTTTCCTTGAAAATGCATATGCCAAAGATGCTATTCTTCACAAGCACTCATCATTTTATTTGTTTGGGTTTTCCCAAAGTCATGTTTTATGACACAGGCACATCAGGAGTATTGCCTGAAAAGCAACAATCTGAACGATGACCATACATGGTGACATCCAGATTGAAACCGAAAAGCTGTAAATGGATCTATACACGAATAAAGACATTCTATCCCTCATTGACGTAATCACAGCAGCAATTCAAATCGTTAAGTGTGTGTTTGGACTTAGGATAAGTGCCAGAATTGTGCATCAGTGATAATTCCAGTGTGGCAGTTGAAATAAAGGCACGCTTCAAGAAATATATTAAGTGCATAACTGCATTCTGCATCGGACAGTATGAGTTTAAAAAATCAGCATAAATTGCCCTCGAGCTCCCTTGTAGTTGTAGGACAAGAAATGAGAGCGGTGGCGATTTTGGAAAACGGGCTTTCAGCCCAATGGGAGCTTAATAATTCCCCCACAGACCCTGAAATTCAAGCAACCTCTTGCAATTTCAGCCTCCTCATACTTCAACAGACGCTGATTCAAGGCCATGCTACAAAATTGTCAAAGCTTATCTTTGACAGCGAAAGAAAATCCTCCGGTATTAGTCAGGACATGAGAAGAAATGGGCTATTTAAACTCAGTAGGAGAGTTCAGAATTAACCAGTCAAAGTTAGACTGCCGCTAAGGAGCAACCGGATTCGTCCAGCAACGTCACTCCAATGGTGTTGGATGAACAGAATTGTTATATACACACCATATAAAACCTGTAAATATGAATAGAAAAGAACTTCAAAAAGAAAACATAGCCACAGAAACTGCCAATGAGTTATCGCATCTTCAAAGTTACTTTTTTTTTTCTTGTTTTTTTGTTTTTAATTTTTTTT
>JAJHSJ010001876.1:0-46390 GCA_021015155.1 Magnolia officinalis | reverse complement strand
ACTCATTTCCACTCCAAGCTTCTTCTGGTATCATATGCAATGGCATTTTTTGTAGGACACCAAATACAAATATATGCACTCTAATTAACCATTTATGCCCAAAATGCCTCAAGCAATACTTATACCTTCAAGATGTTTCTAATAATATTTATAGTGGTTCTATTATTTCTTTTTATGACTCCATTTTGGCACAGGGAGGGACGTGATGAGGTTGATCACTGTCTTCCTTTGGGGATATATTTACTCGAAATCCACGGAGCTCTCTGGACTCCTCACAGAGCTTCCTCGAATCCATGAGAGATAAAAGTAGAAATAATTTCTAATAAATTCGAAATAAAAAGATCGATGAAAAAGAAAAGAAAAGAAATTACAATCCTTTAAATAATGACCTCAAACCTAGGATGGAGTTTTAGACTCAAACACACTAAAAATGTGACTTCCTATAAATAGTAACTTGGTATTTATAGACGACCTCTATTCCTACTCTACTTCATGATTTTCAGCCAAAAATAGTAAGTGTCCAATTTAGCCTAACCACATTATTCTCATAATTTTTCTAAGACCTTTTTATGTTGGGCACAAAATGAAAATAAATGGGAATTTTGACTGTCGATATGATGAAATCTCGCAAATACGGCATGGGCAACCTGGCATAGTAGGGTTGGTTGGCTTAAGTAGGTTCTCCAACCCCAAAAATCATATATAATAGGTTGAAAAACTCATTCCAATTTGCGAGATACAACTGATTTAAGGTTCTAACGGTCCAGATCATCTCCGCCTTTGATCAAGCCTTCTGTGGTCCATCTTTGCCATGAAAGTGTCTGCAACCCACTCTATATCGCATTTTTTTGTGGCATATATAAGGATATTAGCTGATGTCATCTCACAAAAATCTACAAACTCAATAAAAGTAAATTTGCCAATTTTATCTGTTTATAAAATAATTGTCTTTTACTTTACTTTTTACAACCGTATTGAATATTTTAAATATTGAAAAAATATTATTTTTTTCTAAAAAATCATCCATGTCTTACAGCTATAATCATCAATAAAGGTAAGAAAATGCCTTTTCTTTTATTAAAATGAGATTCAATTGGCTGATAAATTTCGAAATACAGTAGATTTAACAAAATTTTTTTACTCTTCTTGACTTTCTTTTAGGAAATGGCTTCTCGTGTTGCTTTTCCTAAGCACATCCTTTACATATTTGATTTGGATATCTATGAACAACAAATCTATTAGCATCTTCTATTATATATATAAGCTTTACAAAAAGTATTAAAATTCAAGTGATTATATCATAAGATTGTTTTCAATATTGGCATTGATGGATGTATTGCACCTTTGGGTTATGGAACAATGTTGGGTATCGTATGGGAAATATCAATTGTATCGCATAATGTACTGTTGTTTTGAACTTTTTTAGGAAGCGCTGAAAATTTGGTTGAATTTTTCAATGAAACTTCACTGCCGAAAAAATGAGAACATGCTATGGACTAAATCCGCACGTAGCGGCTAATAGCTACGGTTTTGTCCGTAGCAGGCCCGTATTCATTGGTAGAGATGTACACGAGTTGAACCGAGTCGAGCTTGGCACAGTTCAACTCGACTCGGCCACTTGTTGACCCCAACTCAAACTCAGCTCGGTTCGGTCCTCGACCTTAACTGGCCAGCTTAGCTCGGTTCGGTCAGCAGCTCGGGCCAGTTCGAGCCAAGTTCGCCTGTGTAGCATTTTCACAAATACATGGATTGCAGCTTAAAAATCTCACTAGATGTAAAACAGTAGTAGTGGTTTTACAGGTATTTCATCAAACACCTTTTAAGCAACATAAAAATCAAGAAAAAAGGGTATTTGTTTCATATACATACCTTCCTTGCCACCAGCCACACTTCGTTAAGTCATTTCATCAAACACTTGGTGAGCAACATCAAAATCAAAGTATCTGAGTCACCGAACTAGTTTGATCTGAGTTCGATTCGAGTCGAGCAGAGCTCGGGCAAGCTCGAACTCGGTTCAAAATTTTTTCGAGCTCAAAAAATCGGCTTGACTCGGCTCGAATCAGCTTCGAACCGAGTCGAATCAAGCTTTTTCGAGTCGAGTCGAGCGAGCTAACCGAGCTAACTTGGTTCGTGTACACCCCTAGCTATTGGTATTGTAGCCATTGCTGTTGAATCAACGGCTACGGATTAGATCCGTAGCCAAAGTAAACGTCACTACAGACTATATTTGGGGCTAAATTTCTAGATCTGTAGCCAAAGTAATATTAGATCCATAGAAAACTATAGAAACAGCTATGGACTAGATCCGTAGCCATTTCCATTTTTTTATTTTTATTTTTATTTTTATTTTTTTTTTTTTAAGTGAAAACCCAAAGAAATCTCCTATTGCTACAAATAAAAATACAAGCATACACAATTGTAGCTTTGACAACAAGCAAATTCTCACACACAAAAAAAAAAAGAGAAACAAACATGACTCTAGTAAAGTTCTAAAAAAAAAAAAATACAAGTTTTGATAAGAGGTTGCATATGCCTGAGTTTTAAAGAAGGTTTTTCATTGGGTGGTGATTTGGTGAGAGGCTGTGTCTTTTGATTCCTTTGATGCGATAGATGGTATCTTGGGTAACTTCGGAATCTCTAGTCAATCTAATCTATCCGTAGAGCTACAACAAATTAATGTTAGAAAGAAGAAACATGTTATGAATAAAAAATATTGGACAGACTAAATCACAATCTTCATGCTCCATGTTATCAAATTTACCCAAAACGCTAAATATGAGATTAAAATAATCAAAAGTTCATGATCTTCAGTTAGAGAAAAAGAAATCCATTTAGAAAACTTGCATATGTAGATACTCACCATTTCATCCGCAATCAAATAGATTTTTTGGATAGACATCAGATATGAAACCAATACTAGATCTGGCAGATAAGAAGCCTCTTGAGTATCCTAGTACATGAGTTAACTGTATTGTCACCCATCTCTACATTGCAAGAGAACAATTCAAACTGAATGATTAAACTCTCCATATGGGTGTTGCAGAAAGAGAATAACCAAAGAAAAGATGAATACACCTTAGCCCATTCCATTACTCGTTCATTTAATCATTAATATAATCATCCTCTGAACCCATGCTCCTTAAAGAGACATTATTACACACTTAAAAATCAAAAGATTACAAAAAAAAAGAAAAAGTGCACATATTAAGTTTTCTCTATACAGGGTCTTAAATTGTATGTTGTTTGACAAAAGTAATGCAATTATATTCATATCATGTATAAATCTAAAAAGTATCTTGAATGTCTGATATTTTACGGAATAGTGCAGAGAAAGTAAAGGATAAATCCTAACAGGTATATATATATATACACACACACACACATGAGTTAAATTGGGTTAAATTGTATGTTGTTTGACAAAAGTAATGCAATTATATTCATATCATGTATAAATCTAAAAAGTATCTTGAATGTCTGATATTTTACGGAATAGTGCAGAGAAAGTAAAAGATAAATCCTAACAGGTATATATATATATACACACACACACACATGAGTTAAATTGGGTTATGTAAGGAAAACTCTTTGAGGGTTTCAGGTGCTAATAAAAAAGTTTTAAGGTTGGTCAAAATCAAATAAAGAAGTGATTAGAAGCAAAAAAATTGAGAGAAAAATAGTTATTTTTATTTTTCATTTTTTGAAGTTTTCAAAAGGGAGATGTGTTATCCGTGTGTCGACGATACATATAAGTAATACAACATACCAATAAATATATATGGCGATATGTTGCAAATATCATAATGCACCGATCTTTGATACATTACGATATTTACCTGTATTTCACATAATATATGGAAATTTGATAACTTCTGGGCTGTTTCGTTTAATTCATCACTAACCTTGGATACCAATAGTATTAACCAATACCACTGTTACTGCAAACATTCGACATAAATAACATTGTCAATATTTATCTTTATCGCTATAATTGAAACATGACAAGATATCATTATGAATGTATAAAGAAAACATTCAAACTTTTTAAAAAAAACCATTGTTACATTCAGTGTTTCAAATAGTTATACAATGTAAGTGTATAGCTTACACTACGTAGCGTATATAGCTTAGCATTGATGCTACGTAACTTAGCGTTAACGTTACGTAGCTCATGAAAATAACTTAAATCATGTGCAACTTATGTTATATAATAATTTGCATATGGTACACGCTATATAAACTACAACACTCTATATAGCTCACATACAAGTATAACAATAAAAGTTAATGTTTTACAATGATTGTACATTGTTTAATATATTATATATATTATATATATATTATATATATATATATATATATATATATATATATAATCTTTTCAATGCTTTTAGTAAAATAATATAACAATATTAAATCAATTTCGTTGCTCTTTCTTTAATTACCTTTAACTTAATCATTGCCATTTTCTATTACTTTAGATTGCATTCAGTTATCATATGATTTTGTTAAATTTCATTATTAATTAGTCTAATTTAATTTGGTGTAGAATATCACGATTGAAGTTGGTGACATCATGAAATTTTATTAAATTTCATTTTCAATATTCAACTAAATTTACTATGGAATATCATGAAATTAGTACAACAAAGCACAACCTTTATTAAAATTTTAGAAGTAACAAGTAGCTTATGCTTTATACCACGTATCTTATGCCTCAAGCTTTTGAGGGGTGAACACTACGGTACATGCTATTCACTATTTAAAACATCGGTTACATTTATAATGAGACATTTTTTAAAACTATTTTCAGGTTGAAAAACATTCTTAATATTAATCTCATATCCCTTCTCTTGGAATTGACCCAAACTTAATAAATTAGTTTTTAATGTTCAAATATAAAAGACGTTAGGGATGAATGAATTCTTTCTATCACTAGTTGGAATTTAAAAAAGAAAAGAAAAAAAAATCCTTATGATTGGTATTTTAAAGTTGTCTGTAAACTTCATAATCGATCGAAATATATCATCCAAATTCAAAACTATACTTATATATATAAATACACACACGCACACATATGCTCACCTGTGCATCTGCACACCTTTGTACGTACATGTGTCATGGGCTTAAAATTCGAACAGTCCATGTCATGTGGCACCCATGAAACCCCAATGACCAATTTTCATCATGATCCAAAACTCTGGTGGACCATTAAAAAGAGAGATGCAAATCAAGGTACGAAACTATTTCCTTTTGCCATCGCACACCAAAGTTTGATCAGGGTAAAAGTTGGGCCCTGGAGAGTGTTCATCACGTGGATATCCGTGGCAATCATGTCGTGATCACTATCACATGTTGAATCTATATCAAAAGTCATAGCAGATCAAAGAGATGAATCATAATATATCATTTGAAGATATGAATGTTATGTAATTGAAAGATATAGGATCAATCTCATGCGAAACTAGAGAGACGATGAGTATCACAATCGAAGAACTAGATCGAGAAGAAGATAATTGGACGTAACTGACGAGAGTTCTGAGATAGATAGATAATGTAAAATGGCTCACGGACTCGTTCATGGATAAGATGGACCAAAGAAAAGAAGCCAAGAAGGATCGAACACACTCCGCATAATTTGACTGGTCGACAAATCTAGTCAACAGGTCCAAATTCTGCTTGAAATTCTAAATTGCTTTTTGGCTAATTTCTGCCAGTTTATACAAGTCGACAGATCTTGTTGACATGTCGAAATCCAGCTCAACAGGTCAACAGATCGGGTTGACAGGTTGAAAATAACAGGATTTCCAGTTTAAATCTCTGGACACTTTTTGGTTGTGTTTCAACTTGTCGATGACGGAAATTTGCACGATTTTCTAAATTTGTTTCCTAATTAATTAAACTCTTTGATTACATTTTTATAGTTTTTTTTAGGGTTATTAAAGGGGGCTAACTCATTTTTATGAGGATCGTTCATCCATTAATCAATTCCTTATAATCTCTCTCTCTCTCTCTCTCTCTCTCTCTCTCTCTCTCTCTCTCTCTCTCTCATTCAAGAAAGCTTTTGTGGATTCATGAGAGCCTAGTGGATTCAAGGTAATTATCAATCGAGGAAAACTATGATCAACCTCGTCATGTCCTTCTTGCGTCAAAGTATTTTCTTAATTTCTTGTTATGAGGAGGGGCATTTTCATTATTTATGTAAAATAACACACTTAAACTTAAATCTAACAGAATTTAGAAAATCTACTGATGTGTGGCTTAATGAATAGTTATTTTAACTATGTATTAGAATGTAAATATCAAACTTCCAGGGAGTATTATATAAAAACCAAAAAGAAAAAGAAGAAGAAGAAAATCCCTTATCATGGTATAACTGGAAGAGTTTGCTATATATCATGAATTCACTGGACCAGCATACTTCTCGTGATCCAAATTAACCGTTTATGGGATGGGCCTCCCATGGATGGCCATGATGCCCAAAAAAATCGCATTTAGATATTTCAACCATTTGATCATCATACAACGTTTGAAGGAGACTAAATATAAGAGCCAAATGATTAAAGGGATGATGAAAAAGTTCTTTAAATCTTTTTTGTTTTATCATCCCCCCCTTGGTGAGGCCCATCATGGAGGTGATGCCAAAAAACAATAGCATATTTAAATATTTCAACCTTTTCCTTATACCAATTTGAGGAGATGGTCCATATTCGAATTATAAGAGCCAACTGCTAAATGGTTGAGAATTTCACTTTATGAGTTCTAAATCTTTTATGTATCCCTCTTTGGTGAAGACTATCATATGAATGGTTTGGACTAGTGAAGGATTGTGCAAGGCCCAAAGGCGAAAGTAAAATGTATTCTAGCAAACCTTGCAATAAAATACAAAATAGTAATGCTTTTCAAACATGTCAAGCAGTGGCAAGGTATCAGGACTCTGTGGCTGTTGAGGGTCAAATATTGCATATTAGACCCCAGTTATTACCGGATTTATGAACATGCCACCGTTTAAAATCCTAATTTAATCATGTTTGTGATGCAAGATACATTTGCAAGTGGAGACTACAAAAAGGTGTAAAAGTGTGTATTTGATGCTCTGAAATCACCACAGCAAGGGACGGACTCCAGAGGACCAAAATTGATGGATTTGTATGCTAGAGATCAGAGAAAATCAAGCCGTTCGCATTTAACGGCCCGAAAACCAACCAGAATGCAAGATCACAGGGTTCTCATCATCTAACCAGCTCAAAACTCTATACAGGGCCTAAGGACCCTAAATGACCGTACACGTAGAAATTCATCCGTCGGATCATCGCGGAAGCAGCCCAACGGACAGATCAGCCCATAAATCTCAATCTGGGGCCCACCTGATATGTGGATATACTTCAAGTCTGGTATCAACCCATTAAATGAGCTGTAAAAGATGATGAACGGATTGGATGTTACATATACATCAAGGTGGGGCCCACCTTATGTAGACGAGGTGCACAGAAACGGTGCACTCGCTATGTACTGAAGAAGCCATGTCAGTCAGCGCAACGCTGACCGCCATTTTCATGCAAAACAAGCAGACGTCACAACGTCTTCTCATTCGAGCGCTGGACGATAGTTGTGGGCTCCACTCATCATATGATTCAAAGATCCGGACCGTCCATTCGCTTAGGAGTGGTGGCCACAACCATCTTCAAGCTTTTATTTTTTTCCCATGCACTGCACGTACTTGGATCGTGGTTAAACACAGGATTAATGGTGAAATGAGGAGATCTTGCGGACCACTTCGAAGTCAATCCAATTTCTCCATTCCTGGACGGTTTTTTCATCGTGAATCTGGTGGACGGTATGGATTTCTCAAATCATCAATGAAGTGGGCCCCATCACACAATCAGCGCAACTCCCGTGCGAAGGAACAGCGTCCGCACGATCCGGACGATTCGAGAATTAGTGGGCCCCACCCATTGATCATATGGATGATCAGATCCGTTCATTCACTATAGAAGGAGGGTGTGACCATAGCCTAGGTGGTGGAATTACAAAAGTCATCGGAGATCCATTTTTGGTCGTCCAAACGCAAGGCGGACGGCAGCTCAGGAAATCAAGTGGTCCACACCCATTTCACTTGAAAAATACCCATTTTCGGGTGGTTTTTCGAGCTAGATGCAGTGAACAGTTTGGATTCTCCAAAATACATCGAAGTGGACCCCACCAGCAACCTCAGCGTAAGAGCGAAAGCTCTGTTTCGCGGTCCGGGAAATCTGGAGATTGCGGGCAGTTGTGGGCCACCGTCCGTGATCGGACGATTGATCTGAACCGTCCATCATGCAGAGGGCTGCGAGCTAGTCAAAACCACGTTGACCCTGTGCATTCATGCTCACACACGTATTGGGCTCAACGGTCACAAATGGACAACCTGCACCGATTTCAGCGGAGTTTCGCACCTGGGTCGCGCCAACAAGCAATTAAAACCACCCTTCTGTGGTCGAATTTCTGAGGGCCAGACAATGGATGGAGTGGATTTTATAAAAGTCAACTGAAGTGGGCCCACCAACACTTACAGCACAAGAAAAGCTCGCCTTGCTGCGTAAACAGAGAACTCTCCTCCGTTCGCACATGTTCACGACTCCAGCACGAACTCTCCCTTCCACGGTCCCTTGCTGTTGTTATAAAAGAGAGAGAGAGAATGGAAGAGGGGATCTGATTCTGGCTTGGGCTTTGACGTGAAGCAGAGAAAGAAAGTAACAGTTAGTGGTTTTTTTTAAATTTTATTTATTTTTAATAGTTTTCCTTATTTATTTTTTAAAAGATGTATAGCCTATCCATGCTAGGCTAAACCTCTTAGCTAGGGCTAAGAGGTGAAGCTTGTAGTGAGATGGGGGATTTTATTCATTGCCTTTAATTTGATTTTAATTCATGAACTGAATTTGATTTTTGTTTAATTAAGGGAATACTTTTAGTTTTCAATGGTTTGTTGTGACTGAAATTACAATAGATCTGCGGTGGCTTTGAGTATTTCCTTCTCCCTTTTATGTTTATGACGTCAGGAAGCCTTGTTGTTCACCATCGTCTCCTGGGCATGGTCGGATGACGGTACCCTTCCTAACCTTCATGGCATATTGATTGGTTGGTAATTAGTTTAATTCTGTTGTTGCTTTGTCTCCTGGGCATGGTTCAGTGATGGAATCCATTCTAATTCATATACCTTTCATCTTTTGAAAACTATATCAATGGCAGTTCAGTAAATTTTCATAATTCGTGATACTGGCATAAGATTTCCCTGATCTCTACAAGTGGATCCTCTGAATCCCTAGTGTCCTTCCTCTGAATTTCTCCTAAGTTTTAGATAATAATTTCACAATCATTCCTCAAATTACAAATCAATTTAGATTTCATCTCATTCTAGTTCTACACCTAGTTAGTTTTCAGATAACGTACAGGTTTCAGTCCCTGTGGATTCGACCTCGGTCTTACCGAGTTTTATTACTACATCACAACCCTATACTTGGGGAGTGAATAGTGGCCCACCATGATGTATGTGTTTTACTCATACCGTTCATTTGTTTATAGGTGCAAGTAGAGAAATAGAAGAGAAAGGAATTCCAAGCGATCCAATCGAAGTTGAACTTAGGTGGGGCCATATATAATGATGTTTGTGAGAAATTGACCTGTCCATCTTTACTAGCTCATGTGTTAGGACATTAGCCCAATAATGGGGCATATTTAAAACTCAAGCGGGCCACACCACATGAAACAGTGGAGATTGAATACTTATCATTGAAACATTTGTAGGATTCACTGTGATATTTTTATGTCATCCAAACCATTTATAAGGTCATTCTCATTGAGATGAACTGAAAATATTAGCTTGATCAAAAACTTTTGTGACCCACGAATATTTCAACGGTGCTCAATCCCCACTTTTTTGTGTGGTATGGTCCACTTTGAGCTTTGACCATCGGTAAAATTCACCTTCCTAGGGGTCACGGTGGTAATTATTTTTCATCCAATCCATTCATAGGTCACATAGGCATGGGATGAAGGAAAAACAAATTTCAGCTTGATCCAAAACTTGTGTGGGCCCTAAGAAGTTTTCAAGGGTAAGCATTCAATTTCGACCCTGTGGTGTGATTCACTTGTGCCGGATGCAGATTGTCTAACAGTGCTCTATGAGCCCTACCATGATATATGTGTTTTATCTATGCCATCCATTTATTTTTCTAGATTATTTTAAGTTAGGAATGAGCTCAAAATGAGACAATCTAAATCTTAAGCGGGTCACTGATGTATAGCGGGTCGCGGACAGTTTCATGGCCACGATGGATCAGAAAAGGCCCTGTTGATGACAGAAGTGATCCAGATTGTCAGACCTTAAATCGAGCGTATCTCGCAATCCGGAATGAGTTATCGGACGTAAAATATATGATTTTGGGGTAGGACAATCTACTTTAGCCATCCAACCGTGCTATGCCGAGTTGTGTAAGCCGGATTTACGAAATACCATCAGATCGACAATCGTTTTCCTATTTTAATTCTGTTTTTACTATAAATAGTAGGTTTTAGTTTGATTATAACTCTTCATCCGTTGGGCTTTAAGAGTTGCACCAACGCAAAAAGTGCTTAGAATGATTAGGAGAACAGCATGGTGAAGCCAAATAGGACGCTTACTATTTTTGGCCAAAAACCTTACGCACTAGTAGACATCACGACCGTCTATAAATAGTAAGTTTACTATTTATAGTAAGTTGCGAATTGTATGAGTTTTAGTTGTAGTTTGATTATGAAATATCTCTCGGTGGTTAGTATCCCTACTTAAAGGGTTGTGAAGTCCTTTATTTCATTCATCAATTAAATTATGAAATTTATAAAATTTATTTCTATTTTTTCTTATTTTTTTCCTCATGGATTGGATAAGTCTATGTGATGAGTCCATAGAGGCTCCGTAGATTCGGAGTAGTTATCCTTGAGGAAACTCCGTAAGAAAAACAGTGGTGATTGAAAGGCCGTTATTAAAAACTTCCTCAGGCCCACTCTAATGTTTATTTGTCATCCAACCTGTTGGTTAGGTCACACAAACTTGGATGAAGGGAAAACGCATGTATCAGCTTCATCCAAAACTTTTGTAGCCCCAAAAAGTTTCTAAAGGTTGGCATTCAATCACCACTGTTTCCTGTGGTGTGGTCCACATGGGATTTGGATCTGTCTCTTTTTTAGGCCCATGCTCTAAAATGATCAGTAAAAAAAAAATGAATGAACAGCTTGGATGAAACACATACATCATGGTGGGGCCCATATAGCACTGTCTAATAGCCACTGGACAGCGTCAGTAGGCAATCCGCGTCCACTCTGCTTTGGATATGCTTCAATTTTGGGGTCCGGAAAAAAACAAGCATGGATGGACAGCGTGGATAAGACACATACATCACAGTGGGCCCACAAGGTTTACTCTGCAGGCCTCACTAAGCACTCCGCGTCTTGTAAAAGGAAGTTGAGCAGCCAACGATGCATACGTGTATAAGCCCCAAGCCGTTCATCAGGTGGGTACCGCGAACACGCTCTGCCTCAAATCAGGCTTTAGTAGACCGAGTGAAAGATACCTGTTTCAACACAGGTCTTGGTATCGATCCCTAGTGGGGTGTACCGAAGTGTCAACTTACAGTGGGGTGTACTAACAAGTAACCACCAAAAAAAAAGAGGCTACTGCACTAATCTCGTGGGCCTGATGTGGGTAAAAAAATGGACGGTTAGAAAAAAGGTATTAGCTTGCAACAACTTTCCGGTCCAAGTGTTGCATGAGCAGGACGTCCAAATGGTTGAAAGAGTTTAATCCCGAATATCATTTTACAAGTAAATCAAGCCCAACCACTCATTAGGTGGGTCCCAAGCTGACGCATGGATGGGTGTGATGAGGTCGATTATGTCTTACTCTATTGGATAACTACAAATAAATTCATAGAGCTTCTCTGGACTTCTCATAGAAAAACCTTCGAAAGCGAAATAAGAAAATAGAAATAAATTTAAAAAAACGAATTTACAACTCTTAGTGATGCTAAACTTTGAAAGAAGTTTCAGAATCAAACTTCAACTCAAACTCTCTAAAATTCGTAACTTACTATAAATAGTAAATTTATTATTTATAGTAAGTGTTCAAGTTGGCTTAACCAAGTTATTCTCCTAATTTTTCTAAGCACTTTCACGTTAGACACAACTCCCAAAGCTTAAAGTATGAAGAGTTATGATCAAACTAAAACTTACTATAAATAATAAAAACAAAAATAAAATGTATTTTCAACCATCAATATGATGGAATTTCATAAATTCAGCATGGGTAACCCAACATAGACAGGTTGGTTGACTAAATTAGCTTCTTTTAAATAAAATTATATATGGTACGTTAAGTAACTCATTTCGGTTTGTGAGATACGCATGTTGTAAGGTTCTGACAGTTCAACTCACCTCCACCTCCGATCGAGCCTTCTTTGGTCCATTTCGAACATAAAAATGTCTCCGACCCGCTATACATCATTCTCCTCTACTTCAAAAGATGTAGTCTAATAATAACCAGATCAAACGTTATAACCAAATTATATTTCACATTCATCCATAGGAATGTATTGGTGACACGTTCTACATCACACTCACCTATATGCTAGGCCAGCTGAACGACAGTCCATTGATTTTGGTGGTACAGCATGCATATGATCTTTGGCCTATGTTTAACGTAGAGCTGTTGCCTAGCTTCATCTTGGGGCTATGTCACGTTAATGGATGGGTCCAGCTAACAAATGACCTGGATCTCACACACGTGTTCCTCATCCAACCTTTTTAAACGTATTATATCCCTTTCATGGCCTGTTTGATTCTTTATTTCCCTGCTTTACAGGCAACGATGACAAATTACAGCCCTTTGATTTTAGGCAGTTGTACGGTTCACAACCGTGGATTCCATTCGATTGCATCGGGAAATGTAATGAAATCTTTCGCTGTCTGTCGCTGGAAATGGAATAAATATTTAATAGAGGTAACCGTAGATTTTCTCTGGATTGCACCGAGAAATGTTAAAAAGGTAAAAATCATGTGAAAAAGCAAGTAACTAGAAATCGAACGAATAGTTATAAGAGATAACCGTGGATTTTCATTCGTTTCCATTTGAAATGTGGATGGTTTCTTTGGGAAGTTCTATAAATTTCCATTCAATTACTTGGGAAATGTCGGGTATGATATGAAATATTCCACTGTCTGCAAAAGGAAGTAGCTGAAAATAAAATGAATACTTGTAAGAGGCGAAATTAATTTGATATTTAAAAAGATTACCGAATCATATATGTGCCTTAAGGGTCTCTTTATATACCATAGCCTTCCACATAATCCATTCAAATGATGAAATTAATGTAGGGGGTCTAAGCTTAACTGGACCACAACGAATGAAACTTTGGGGTCTGTGATGGCTATGTTGAAACCTTTGTAGGCACAACTATAGTATACAATTCACTGTGATGTGGTCTGGTGATACTTGTTTTACTTTAAAATTTCATATCATGCATTAAAATGTTATAGAAAGGTAGATGGCGGCTTTGACCAATCTGTTACATCATGAAATGGTCCACAGATGACCACAGACAACATCCACATGCCTTGTTGGCATTGCTTTCATGTGCATCTCCAATTTCATTGAAAATGTTGTAAAAATCAAATAAGGGGAATATATAATTATTTTGATTTTGATGGTATTTTATAAATTTTTAAACAGGCAAAATTAAAAATAAAAGAAAAATAATTAGTGCTATTTAAATTACTTTTTTATTGAAAAAAAGAAGAAGAAGAGAAATTAGGCTACTAATGGAATACAACGCATCCGCTGGAACATTCATAAATGTCATTCTTCCTTTGCATTTACCCAACTTAGATAACTAAACTATGCGGGAAACGGATTGGCAACTCTTCCTGCCACTAGCCATTTCGGTGCTCTGTGGGCCCCACCATGATGTATGTGTTTCATCCATGCTGTCCACCCATTCTTTCACATCATTTTATAGTATGACCCAAACAAGGAGGTTGATCCAAATCTCGAGTGGACTGCAGTGTTGATTGAACGGCCACCATTAAAAACTTCCTGGGGCCATGAAAGTTTTAGATCAAGCTGATATATTTTTTTTCCCTTCATCCAAGTCTTTATGACCTAATCAACAGTTTAGATGTCAAATAAACATTACATTGGTCCCTAGGAGGTTTTTAATAATGGACATTCAGTCAATACTGTTTTCCCATGGTGTGGTTCACCTGAGATATATATCTACCTCATTTTTTTGAATCAAAACTAAAATTATCTTTCAAAATGGATGGACGGCATGGATAAAGTACATACATCATGATAGGGTCCACATAACACCTACCAACTGCCACCTGGCGGTGGCAGCGTCACTAGCCAAACGGCGTCCGAGGTTGGGCCTCCCTGGTATATCCGCTGTACAAGTAACGATCATCCAAGGTGATCAGAACCGTTGATCTGGTGGACCAGAGAATCCAAGTCTAATCAAGAACCCTGGTAATATCCAAATGATACGGAAAAACAGATGAACGGCGTGAATATACAACACGTGCGGGCCCAGTGTTACGGATCCAGGGACATCGTAGTACCTCACCGAATCCGCATAGGATAAGACAGGTGACGTGGTGACGAGGTGACGTGGTGACGAGTCCACATATGATGCACATATGATGCAGTGAGACAGCAGCATTCCATACAGCATACAGGCTGGGCCCACATTCAATCGATCCAGACCGTCAATCTGGGGAACCCCACCGTGAATGGTCATTACCAGCATGGAAATTCGTCGTCCGAAAAACAATACCACTGCTAGCGAAAATGGACGATCGTAAAGAAAACAAAAAAGAAAAAGGTCCCCTGAATGAATGGTTGGAGTATTGGATGGAGGGTTTTCATGACCATTCCTCAAAATAGTGGGTCCCACCAGTGGACGATTTGGATCACTCAGATGTGGGTCCCACCTGTAATGGATGCCTACCAGTTAGGTAAGCGTCCCGACCATCAGAACCAAAGCACGTGAGTGGCATGTGACAACTGCAGAATACTTAAAATTATCCTTCCCTCCAAAATAAGAGCAATCCATTAATGTGGCTGGCGTGGGAGATCCGTGTAACGACTGTTAACCGACGGCTCTTCTCTATCCTGAAACCATCGATGCAGAGCACTAATGTCTATATATGGCTTTCTTCAACCTCTTTTTCTTAAGACATCTCAAACACTATCTATAAATTGTGTCTTTTAAATCTCTGTTTTTTTTTTAAAGATATCTCTCTCTACCCATTTTCTCTTCTTGGGTTCAAAACCATTAACACGATAACATCTCTGTCTTTCTACTTGTTATGAAAATTTGAATTTTGGTGAGAAATATAATATATTAAAGAGAGAAGCCATGTTTCTAAGGCGCCTCTGCTGCCGTGATACAATAAAATTTTCTGAGAAGCTTCTTGACAGATATCGATTTACCAAGGTCTGTTTCGATCTTATTCGTGAAGAGTTGTTTCTTATTTTCTTTCATGGCACTCGCTAGTTTTCATCTTGATCGTGGGTTCTGTTCGAGAAGAATTTTGATTTGATTTTGAGGGATCATTGGGATTAATTAGCTTGGATTGGATTTAAATGATTTGGGTGTGTTCACTTCTGTTTTCTTGCTGTGTATGTTGAGATTGCTGAAAATATATTGTTCTAAACATTTAGAATTCAGTATCGATCCCTTCACCATTCGATGACACTCATGTTAATCATGGTTATTTCTCTATGAGACCCAATTTTTTTTATACGGTGGTGATTGAAGGATTCATCTCACTTGAAGCATATACAGATTTATTATTATTATTTTTCTTTGTTAGTGTTGTTTTAGCCTCCCCTGTTTTCAATATTACCGTATCTTATGGAAAATTAGTCAAAATTTTGGAAACGGGGAGATACACAGGACTTGTATTTTTATGCATCCATATTGAATTTAAGTAGTTTTGGAAGATTCTCTTGTTTATATATATTGGAGAAGAGAAATGCCAACGGTACTCTCCAACATGTGCCAATTTGGTATCTGTGTTACAGATCCAGGCTATTCATCAGGTGGGCCCCACCAAGTATCATTGCACGGCAAGTAGATGAGAAAAATAGATGGTTAGGAAGAATTCATCAGCATTTCATATTTGATGCATACACGTGGTCCACTTGATGGCTGGAACGCCCTGATATTCAGGTGCCTGCAATGTGGTTTTCCCCCAAAATGCAATTTGGGAGCAGTCTGCCAAAAAACCATTTGGGAGGATAATCAACACACATGCAGCTTATTCTAACTATGAATTGCATTTCATCTCGATATATCACATTGCAAGCCAAAATTCTCATGATGGGTAATTTGAATGTACATTCATATGCATTGTCGATGTTCTTTTTGTTTTGCTGTTTTAGGTAGTTGACGTTGGTAGGCCATAGTACGAGCGAGCAATGATCTTCAAGAGAAGAAATTGAGATGAAATGTTTGGTTTTCATTTTAAAAAGAAATGTGTTGATTTTCTGTGTCTGTATATTTGCAGTTGGGAAACTACCGTTTCTATACATCTCGAGCTGCATCTTCGTCACAACAAATTGCATCAGATATTTACAGGTGACTGTGAAATAATAGAAAGTCCACAATAACTTGTATAGATGGAGGGGCATTGCAGATTAGGTATTTTGAATATATATTCTTAAGCTGTGTTTGGATGCACTAATGAATCGAATTTCAGAAATTATTTGAACAAAGTGGAAATAACGATTGACAATTGCATTCATAATGAGGAAGTAACCATCAAATTGCAGTAAATTTCCTTTCAACTCTAAATCAAAAGTAATTTCTTGTATTTTTGAGCCCGTTCCCTATATATGAATACTGAAAAATGTAATTACAATGTACTCATTTCCACATAATTGAACTAATTATCACATTTTGATTAAATAGTGTATCCAAACATGCCTTATCCACTATTCCATTTATAATCCTCCCTAAAAGATAAAATTGGAAGCATTAAGGATTGGCCTATCCATGTATTTGCTTTGAATCCTTTGTTTGGTTCCTTCAGGGACTAGGATTGAGAGTCCATGTACCACCCTCAATCCCCAAGAGTAGGGATTAACAACTCCCCTCAAAAAGCCATTATTGCAGAATCCAGCTTAGAATAATCCTCTCCCTTCCACCCTCACCCTTCCCTCCCAACGTAGAAATGCCTCCTTTGTCTCTGACGACCGTCCATTCTCCATCCAACCATGGTCTGATTACTTACCATAGGCAACATCTTTTTTTTTTTTTTTTTTTTCCATTTTTAATTGTTTATTTTATCCTACCATAGGCCCACTTGATCATTGCTCTTTCTTATAGACCTGACAACCAAAAGCTAAATTTACGAATTTCATGATTTGTGACTCCTAATACAAGATGTCTAACTAAACACAAGAAAGGACAATGTAGGAGTCACCAATTCAGGATTGATCACTCTCAGGATTCGTAACTTCCCCCAGGACAGGAAGTCCCAAAATCCATATGCCCCTAAGATTTGATTAAGCTGAAATGAGATTTTTGTGGAGTATTTTGTGTATCACAGCCATGTTATCTGACGTCAAATATGTAATGAAACTAATTACATTGGTGGGGAATGATAGGAGTGATGAAGACGAAGTAAATGTCAATTGGGAGGAGCTCGGATTTGGTATTGTGCCTACCGATTACATGTACGTCATGAAATGTTCTAAAGAAGACAGATTTTCAGAAGGGAAACTCAATCGCTTTGGAAACATTGAGATGAGCCCATCCGCCGGAGTATTGAATTATGGACAGGTTAGTTGAGCTTTAATTGTGACATTAGAAATTTGAAATGTTAATGGTTAATTTCTTTCCCTGGAGACTTACTAATTTCCCTTGTATATAGTTTTGCAATCTAGAATTGTTTTTCATTCATAAAGATTAGCAGTGAATTCTAGCATTTAATTGTCAGATTTGTGTTTTCCTTGTCCTAGTTCTATTCATTTTGACATTGGATTCTAGCAGTGGATTTGCATGTACCCAAATCAAAATCCGAATGAAAATTCCGGCAGAATGGATGGTAATCCATTCTGCTGTGAGTTTGGGGAGGGACAGGTGAAGGTGATCCCCAGTCTTTTGGATTGGTATGGGTGCACTCTGCATATCCATATATATAGAAGCAACCCAAAGACTTCGAAACCTATCCTAACTCTTCTTACTCTCTGACATGGATTAGACTTGCTCTAAGTAGAAACAAGAAACTCCTAACCATGCTCTAACTACAAGAAAAAAGACATTAAAAAACATATACGAACTAAAAATTCTAATTTGGCCCAATGGCCTGACCCGTTTGATAGATGTGTGAGAGTCAATGATGGTTCTCAACACTGTTAATGTAGGTTTTTGCACTTTGTTAATTTCCTATACTATGAGAGTACTACACCTGTTCACTGAGCCATAAAAATATAAAACAGAACATGCTATTTTTTTGAATTCAAATAGGGACTCTTTGAAGGACTAAAAGCATACAAGAGAGAAGATGGGTGCCTCGCACTCTTCCGCCCAGAAGAAAATGCACTCCGAATGCAGAAGGGAGCTGAGAGAATGTGCATGCCATCACCCTCCGTAGAGCAATTTGTCGATGCTGTGAAGCAAACCGTCTTGGCCAACAAACGCTGGGTACTTGCATTTCATTCTCACTTATTAAAATTTTGAAAGAATCCTGCCCATGGCTCTCAATCAAAAATCATGTTTCCTTGGTTGAATTTAAACAGGTGCCTCCTCCTGGAAAAGGGTCGCTGTATGTCAGGCCTCTGCTTATAGGAAGTGGACCTGTTTTGGGCTTGGCTCCAGCACCGGAGTACACATTCCTGACATATGCTTCACCTGTTGGCACCTATTTCAAGGTGGGCAGGTTCTGTTTATTCTGCTTGAATTTTGTTTGGCAGTTCTAAATGTGCATGTATAGGTAGGTGCCACTTCTTTAGAATTGCAGCTGGAAGGTGTGATAATCCAATATGATGGGCAATATAATGAATGGGCCATGGTCCAAAAATTTCATTGATTGATGATCCTGACATTACAATGGTGGCATTCAAATGGATGGATGAAAACAATGAAATGATCTGTGCTGTGCTAAGTTGGAGAAACATTTTTTTATTGGCGGGATAAAATGCCCAAATGGTGTATCATTGGACTAGAGTCTATCCAGGACAGTGTGCAACAGATGGCCAATTAGGTTAATCTGACCATGCAGCCATGTGGGTCCTTCCCGTGATTAATTTCTGAACAAAACTTAGTCTCTAAGGCAACAAGAACTCCTTTATGGGCTTGTAGAATTTTTGTTCTTCAGTTCATTGAGAAGTGTTGAATTATCCTTGTTTTTTCATCCAATGTCAATAATGTTTTCAGACAACTATTTGATGCAGCATCTTTTTTTTGGGTCAGCATCCCTTACAGGTGGGCCCAACTTTCAGAGATCCAGACCATTCATCTAATGGAACACACTGTAGATGGGAAACTTTCTAAATGTATTTAAGTCTAACCATAATTATTCATGTATGCCTAGTGACATCATTTTCTTTCGTATCAATGTATGTGTTTGTTTTGAAAATGTTTCCATATCTAACTAAAATAAGCTTTTCCCCTGTTTTGTAGAAATGAAGTTCCATTATGTCAGTGATATATTAATTTTGCATTTTAAAACAACTTCCTCAGGCAACAAGGATGTACAAGTCTCTTTCTAGCATTTTATATTTCTCTTTGGGCAGTTACCAAATGGCAATATGTAATCTTGAGATATCATCCATAATAAACTTCAAGTTTGTTTGTTTGTTTGTTTTTTTTTTTTTTTTTTTTTTTTTTTTCTCTGGATAGTGATATTACCATATGCCCCTCAATACTTGCAGTGTTTCTGGATTTTTATTTACAGGGGTGTCTCTGCTTTTAATCAAAACACTTTGATAATTGGTTCTTCTTCTCTTTGCAGGAGGGTTTATCACCCATTAACTTGTTCGTGGATGATGAATTTCATCGAGCCACTCCAGGCGGGACTGGAAGCGTGAAAACTATTAGCAATTATGCACCCGTAAGAAAAACCTTTGTTCATTGTTGCGACCTCACTCTACATTGTAGATATAAAAGAGAAATGAAAGCAAACAACTAGTTCTATGGTACAGATAGTGATTTCACCTTAAAATTTGAAAATATCATCGAGAAATCCTTTCACTAGTGGTACGAAACTAGTTGTAAGCAATCATTCTTCAATATAAAATAAAAAATCATCGTCTCATGTCACAGTACTTGCTAGTAGCTAATATATTTCAGAATGAACTCATGTTAATTAGGGTACTAGTGCTCCACATGGCATGACAGACGGTTCTTCAAGTGGGTTCCTTGGTGGATTGGCCACCATAGAAATTTTTTGCTGATTGGATGGTCCGAACCATCTGATCGGTGACTTACAAATGGAGTGTATCAAAGAACATTGCAGTGGTCAGTGTTGAAATGGGAAAGGCCAGCTAATCAGATGGTGATTGTCAAAACTTTGAAATTTGCAGCAAGTAGTCCATCCATGGTCCAATTTACCCGATGAATGGTCTGGATCATGATCCATCCTGAGAGTGGCCAATTTGAGTGCAGCGAACGATCTAAGGAAATTTGTGCACTTTGCTCCAGTCAGCATTCCTCTATTCTGGTTACTCTAATAAAACCATACTTTCCTTTAAACATATTACATGCTTGGATGAGTATCATATCTTCATCTTTATTGTTGATCTTTGGATCACTCCCATTTTCTATTGAATCTTGTAGAATAGTTACATGTAAATAAAATAGAGGGACTCTGACTGGAGAAAAACACAACAATTTAGGTATAAATGTGATGTAGAGCGGGTCACGGACAGTTTCATGGCCAAGATGGATCAGAAAAGGCTCGGTCGACGACAGAAGTGATCAGGACCGTCGGACCTTAGATTGGACGTATCTCGCAATCCGGAATGAGTTACCTGACGTAAAATATATGATTTTGGGATAGAACGAGCTACTTTAGCCAACCAACCCCGCTATGCTAGGTTGCGATGCTCGGAATTGCGAGAAACCCCTGAATCGACGGTCGTTTCCCTGTTTTAATTTCGTTTTTACTATAAATAGTAAGTTTTAGTTTGATTATAACTCTTCATCCGTCGGGCTTTAGGAGTTGCGCCCAATGTGAAAAGAGCTTAGAATAATTAGGGGAACGGTTTGGTGAAGCCAAATAGGACACTTACTATTTTTGGCCGAAAACCTTGCGCACTAGTAGACATCACGACCGTCTATAAATAGTAAGTTTACTATTTATAGTAAGTCGCAAATTCTAGGAGTTTTAGCTGTAGTTTGATTCTGATTTCTTTTCCATTGATTGGTACCCCTATTTAAAGGGTTGTGAACTCGTTTTTATTCACCAATTAATCAATTTTGAATTTATTAGAATTTATTTCTATTTTCTGCTTTCTTTCCTCGTGGATTTGATAAGTCTCTGTGAGGAGTCCAGAGAAGCTCCGTGGATTCGGAGTATTTATCCTCATCACGTTCATCCCTGCGTCAATTGGTATCAGAGCGAGGATTCCCCTCGGGCCGATGGCAAACAATGAAAGTATGAATCAAAATCCTGTGAACGGTGATCCAGAGATTCGTTATCTTTCGGAAAGAATGGAAGCTTTCCACCGGGAGAGTCAGTTAACCATGCAAGGGCTGCAGACAACCCTTGACCGTCTTGCGGATGCGCTACTTCCGCCTCGAGCCTTAGGCAGTGCTCTACCACCTATGGTTACTGCACCACCCATGGTTGCTGTACGACGCAACCCCGATTTCCGTAGATCACTAATAGTGGCAAACCGTAGGGCTACACTAGATGATTCAAGTTCTAGCGACGAGGACCTTAATAAGGGTTTTGTCCGACGACCAATCTATGGAGGTGATCATCTAGATCGTGCTGAAAGAGACTATCGAGGTAAGGTTGAACTTCCTAGTTTTAATGATTTATTATGTATAGAAGATTTTCTCGATTGACTAGCTGAAGTAGAGAGATATTTTGATTATATGAACGTGCCAGATCATAAAGGGTAAAATTGGTAACGTTTAAGTTAAAATCTGGTGCTTCTGCATGGTGGGAACAATTACAACTCTCACGAGCTCGCCAGAATAAGGCACCCATCTCATCATGGCCACGGATGAGATGTCTTCTTCGATCACGATTTCTCCCCAGTGATTATGAGCAGATATTATTCCAGCAATACCAAAATTGTCGACAAGGAAATCGAACCATCACAGATTATACTGAAGAATTCCAGCGATTGACTACACGAAACGATTTTTTAAATCTGAGTCACAAAAGGTGGCACGATTTATAGGTAGGTTGCGACCGACAATTCAGGACCGAGTTCAGATGTATCCAGTCGGGACCGTGGATGAAGCAGTTCAATTGGTGGGTAGGGCAGAAACACAACTTGCAAGAGTTCTTACTCGTCCCTATCCTTCAACTCGACCCCCCATGACGGGTCTCACACAGGATACAGTGCTGGCACGAGGAAAAGATTCAGTAGGAGAACGTCCTCAACATCCTACAATCGCAAACCGTGATACAGGGAGCGGCTCATTCAGGACTCAACGTACAGCACCCACAATAGCGGGCCCGAGTAGAATTCCAAATCCTTATGCTCGACTAAGGTCGAACAATTGTTACCGTTGTGGCTAGCTAGGCCACTTATCAAACACCTGTCCTCAATGTACCGCAGCACACTTGACTATAAACGAAGGGGGCACTGAAGATGAGGCCGCAGAAGAAGACCATGGCTATGATGAACATGAACAAACCACTGAAGAAATAGCAGGTGGCGATGAAATGACAAGCGAGAATCGTGGTGAATTTCTAGTTGTGAGGCGATTACTGTATACCCCACGAAAGGAATTACATCCACAGCGACACAATATATTTCATACTCGGTGCACTGTCAATGAAAATGTATGTGATGTGATCATAGACAATGGTAGTAGCGAGAACATCGTCTCAAGAGTGATGGCGGACAAATTGCGGCTACTAACGACGAAACATCCTTCCCCGTACTCAATCGGTTGGATAAAAAAGGTGAATAAAACCAAGGTAATTGAACAATGCACTATCTCATTTTCAATTGATAAAAATTATAAGGATCAGATACTTTGTGACGTGGTTGACATGAAAGCTTGCCACATGCTACTCAGTCGACCCTGGCAGTCGGACCGTAATGCGACCCATCGGGGATGAGACAATGTTTACGTATTCGTCAAGGATAACCGAAAAATAATCCTTGCCCCTATGGCACCAGAGAACCACCTTAAAGCCTCTAAAGTGGAGGGGAGTTCCCTCTTGACCATTTGGGATTTAATGGAAGAATTCAAGGAAACTGTCGAGGTGTACACCGTAGTGGTGAAGGGCGAGGAAGAGTAACCCTCAAACATCCTTCCAAGTTTAAAACTGTTGCTAAACGAATTCAAAGAAGTCTGGCCTGAGGATTTACCTGATGGATTGCCCCCCATGAGGGACATCCAACATCACATAGACCTCGTCTCTATGGCTAGCCTGCCCAACCGCCCTCATTATCGGATGAGTCCCAAGGAGTGCGAGATACTTCAGGGGCAAGTGGATGAATTGATTCGTAAGGGTCTCTTGAGAGAGAGCATGAGCCCATGTGTCGTACCAGCATTGTTAACGCCAAAAAAAAAATGGAAGCTGGTGCATGTGTGTCGACAGCCGGGCAATCAACAAAATTACCATCAAGTATCGGTTCCCAATACCACAGTTGGACGATATGCTCGATATGCTAGAAGGGGCCAAGGTGTTCTCAAAACGAGATCTAAGGAGTGGGTACCATCAGATTCGTATCCGACCCGGTGATGAGTGGAAAACGACATTCAAGACCAAGAAAGGGTTGTATGAGTGGCTGGTCATGCCCTTTGGCCTATCGAACGCACCAAGTATTTTTATGCATTTGATAAATCAAGTTCTAAACCGTTCACTGGCCAATTTGTGGTAGTATATTTTGATGATATATTGATATATAGCCAGGATGAGGCGGAGCACAGGAAACATCTCAGACAGGTACTGCAGGTTCTACAAATTAACAAGTTGTACCTCAACTTGAAGAAGTGTAGTATTTTAACTGACACCTTTTATTTCTACGATTTGTTGTAACGTTCATAAGCATTCGTGTAAACGATGAAAATGTGCGAGCTATTAGGGAATGGTCGATCCCGACAAACATTCATGAGGTAAGAAGTTTTCACGGGTTGGCGACTTTCTATCGTCGATTTGTGCGAGATTTTAGCACCATAGTCGCGCCTATAACAGATTGCATGAAAAAAGGACCGTTCCAGTGGACCGATAAAGCTGACAAGAGCTTTTATGAGATCAAGCATCGTTTGTCTACAACACCGGTCTTGGTGCTTCCTAATTTTGACAAATTGTTTGAGGTTGAGTGCGACGCTTCATACGTCGGAATTAGAGGAGTGTTATCACAGGAAGGCAGGCCGGTAGCCTTCTACAGCGAGAAGCTTAGCGAAGTCCGAAAGAAGTGGTCAACTTATGAGCTTGAGTTGTACGCAGTTGTTCAGGCGCTATAACATTGGCGGCATTATCTAATTCAAATAAAGTTTGTTCTGTACACTGACCATCAAGCATTAAAGTTTATTAATACTCAGACTAACGTGAATCGTGTGCATGCTAGATGGGTTGCATTTTTACAGGAATTCACATTCGTTCTGAAGCACAAGTCAGGGCAGCAGAACAAGGTGACTGATGCATTTAGCCGTCGTGCATCACTACTCGTTACGATGAGCAACAAGGTGGTCGGCTTCGACTGTCTCAAAGAACTATATGTCGAGGATGAGGACTTCAAAGATTCTTGGGTGAAGTGCCAAGAAGGTCACCCCAGTGACCTTCATATACAAGACGATTTTCTCTTCAAAGGAAATCGATTGTACATCCCCCAAAGTTCTCTGAGGGAGCAAATTATTCAGGAGCTACATGGAGGTGGCCTCGGTGAACACCTTGGGCGAGACAAGACGCGAGCTCTTGTGGAAGAGCGGTATTACTGGTCGCAATTAGTACGTGATGTGGGAAAAGCCGTACAATGTTGTCATGTTTGTCAGACCTTCAAGGGGCAATATCAGAATACGGGCCTCTACACCTCGTTACCTGTGCCTGACGGTCCTTGGGAAGATTTATCAATGGACTTCGTGCTTGGTCTCCCACGAACACAACGCGGCATGGATTCGGTGTTCGTGGTGGTAGATCGTTTCTCCAAGATGGCGCACTTTATTCCATGCAAGAAAACCCTCGATGCAACACACGTGGCGAATCTATTCTTCAGAGAGGTCGTATGGCTACACGGGGTCCCCAAGACCATTACTTATGATCGTGAAACGAAGTTCATTAGCCACTTTTGGCGGACTTTGTGGGTTCGATTCGATACACGACTTCAATTCAGCAGTGCTTACCACCCACAGACTGATGGCAGACCGAAGTTGTGAATCGCACGTTAAGAAACCTCCTTCGCTGTATTTCAGGAGAAAAACCGAAGTAGTGGGATTTGACTTTGTCTCAAGCAGAGTTCGCATTCAACAACATGGTGAACCGCTCGACATGGAAAACTCCGTTCCAAATTATCTATGGACGAGTGCCTCGCCACACGCTTGACTTGGTCCCTCTGCCCAAGCACCTAGGTACAAGCATTGCAGTAGTATGACAGACAAGATCATGGGCATCCATGCGAAAGTGCAAACCAAGCTAAATGCCTCGAATGAGAAGTATAAGGAACAAGCGGACAAGCACCGACGACAAAAAGTGTTCGAGGTGGGCGAACGCGTTATGGTCCATCTGCGTAAAGAGAGATTTTCGACCGGGACGTACAACAAGTTGAAAAATAAGAAGATTGGACCCGTCCCAATCATTCGAAAGATCAATGACAACGTTTATGTTGTTGATCTTCTAGATGACATGGCGATCTCACGGACTTTCAACGTCGCGGACCTGACCGAGTATCATGAACCAGCGCAGGATGAGAACTCGAGGACGAGTTCTTTTAAAGTGGAGGGGACTGATGTAGAGCGGGTCGCGGACAGTTTCATGGCCAAGATGGATCAGAAAAGGCCCGGTCACAACAGAAGTGATCCGGACTGTCGAACCTTAGATCGGACGTATCTCGCAATCCGGAATGAGTTACCTGACGTAAAATATATGATTTTGGGGTAGAACGAGCTACTTTAGCCAACCAACCCTGCTATGCCGGGTTGTGATGCTCGGAATTGTGAGAAACCCCTGGATCGACAGTCATTTCCCTGTTTTAATTTCGTTTTACTATAAATAGTAAGTTTTAGTTTGATTATAACTCTTCATCCGTCGAGCTTTAGGAGTTGCGCCCAACGTGAAAAGTGCTTAGAATAATTAGGGGAACGGTTTGGTGAAGCCAAATAGGACACTTACTATTTTTGGCCGAAAACCTTGCGCACTAGTAGACATCACGACCGTCTATAAATTAAGTCTCGCGAATTCTAGGAGTTTTAGTTGTAGTTTGATTCTGATTTCTTTTCCATTGTTGGTACCCCTATTTAAGGGTTGTAAACTCATTTTTATTCACCAATTAATCAATTTCAAATTTATTAGAATTTATTTTCTATTTTCTGCTTTCTTTCTTTGTGGATTCGAGAAGTCTCTGTGAGGAATCCAGAGAAGCTCCGTGGATTCGGAGTATTTATCCTCATCACGTTCATCCCTGCGTCAGAATGATAATACAACATTTTGTGTGCAAGATACAATGTTTTGAAGTGTTCTAAAAAGCTAGATTAGTCCAGACATTATGCCTTTTCTTTTATTGTTTCTAGGTTTTGAAGGCACAGGCTCTAGCACAGAGCAAAGGGTTTTCTGATGTTTTATACCTTGATTCAATAAGCAAGAGAAATCTTGAGGAGGCCTCTTCATGTAATGTTTTCATCGTGAAGGTACGTATATTGCATAGTTGGTTTCCAATTCAAACTTCATGAAATTTCAATTTATAAGTATGAGTTTATACCAATTGGGATAATCGAAAAATTGTGGTCCCAATTTTAGATTGAACATAGCCCAATAATTACGGTCAGAAACGTTCTTAACTATCCAATTGGTGGCCATCTATGGGCAGTAAAAAAGAATGGCCTAACTACATACAACAGGCAAAACCAAGCAAGATTGTCTGATTATTGTTATTTTTTATGTCTCTACAAAATTTGATGGTCCCTATTCATGGTCATGTATCGCACCTCAAATGTGGCTAAGTGGCCATAGCGAACTGTGTCAAAGTCACAATGTTGTCTAGCGGTCTAGCCCATGAAAGCGCCAGCTTTCGCTTTTAGAAATGTTCCTTCAATGGCTCATATTCAAACATTTCTCATGCATGTACTTTTCTACAACTTGCAGAATGATGTTATATCAACTCCCGCTATCGAAGGAACTATTCTACCAGGAATTACCCGAAAAAGCATCATCGAGATTTGTCCTCATTATGGCTACCAGGTAAACTACTCATCGAATAGAAACGGTTTCTTCTTCTTCTTCTTCTTCTTCTTTTTCACTTTGTTTCCCTTCAAATCTACTCATGCAATGTTGTATTGGTCATGCGGTGCATGATGACCGAACCATTCGTCCATTGGACCCCATTATTGATTAGCTAGACCGACAATTGCACCATTCTGATGATCACATCAAATGGATGTAAGTCCTACATTCAGACGGGATTTTTCTGACCAGTGTGATTTTTAGGCCATGGTCTATCCATGGTGGGGCCAGCGGATGAGCGGTCAAAATCTTGTGCGCACCACATGTTCACATGGAAGCTTGCAGGGCAATTGTGAGTGATGTTTGAGTTTGATACTACTACCGCTTCTCTTTCCACTTTTAAAATGTAAGCTTAGTTTAGGGTGTTTGGATGCTCAATTTAAGTGATTGCATTAGCTCATTTCAGCAAAGAGGAAATACCAATCCAGTGCTAATGCCATGATTCTGGGTCCAACTTGAAATGCATGGAATTGCAAATGGTGGTTTGTTTGCCATCGTGAATTGAAGTGGAAACACACCCACTTCTGTCATTTCATCTTTACAAATCGATCTATTTGTAATTCATTTTAATTGAGCATACATACACGCCTTTAGTTAATGACCATGAATTTCATTTGGATAGACGATCATCGAGTTTCTTCCATGGAGTTCATCTTGACGGCTGTGGGTTTCTCACAGCAATATTCTAAATTGTTTCCTAAATCATTCAGATTCAGGAGCGTCCTGTATCAGTAGAAGAATTGATGGATGCCGACGAAGTTTTCTGCACGGGAACTGCAGTGGTTATCGCTCCTGTTGGCAGTATAATGTATCATGGTAAAAGGTAAATAGAAGAACCGATTGTGTTCTACATGTAGTGCATTGTTTGCGCCCTTAACATGTATTTTTCTCTTAAAACTTTTATAGGAGTTGGAATGATAGGCTCTGTTTGGATGCGAAGGGACTGATTTTTGAACATCCTGACATCTCCTGATATTTACAATCAGGAAGTACCCCACAAATCGCAGCTCGGTTCCCTTTAATCCAACTTGAAAGTACCATAATTTCCATTCAAGTGCAGATAATCTTCATATGAATGATAGGAAATCACAATTATCAGCTGTGAACATATCGCGATAAGCAATCTGGGCCCTCCAAAATCCTACGTAAGATCAACAAATCAAGCTGAACTATAAAAAATCTCATTATTTTCATTTGATGCTTCCCCAAAAAAGTGTCTAGATGACCTGGATTTACGAATTGGAGTGCGGCATTACTAGATTAATAACTCTGCAATTCAAGTTGACAGTGCATCCAAATGCACCCTTTTAGTGATGATTAGATTTTCTTGCAACAAGATCTGACCTTATCTATACACTTCTTGGGGATTGATACCTTCACCATCCTTGACTGATTTGTACACATGTTTTTCATTTTGAGTATTGAATTAGTAACAAAATGGTAATTGGGCTATGCAAATCAATCAGGGCAGCAGTTGATATGATCATGATAGTCCCATGAATTATACAAAATAGCAAATGGGTTAGGAGTAATTGGGTTTTGGGAATTGAAAAAAAAGGATAAATGGGTTATTATGGGAAATAGTTGTGAATATTGAAATAGTACAAAGGGTAAATGGTTTATACTGTCATGATCATCCCATGAATCAATATGGACATGATCATTGGAAGTCATACCACACATACTAAATCCAATCTGTGAATGAGAGATTGAAGATTAAATCTTCGAGGATTCATCTATCTTTATGTTCTCTTCAGTTGATAACCTATGGTTAAAACCATTAAATAGCCGCTTCAAATTACAAATGTAGGATACTAGAAGATTACTGTAGTGCATATGTGATGTGCAACATTTCCTATGTTGGTCATACTACATTTTCTGATCTGCATTTTGGTATCATTAGCAATGAATGTGTTTGTGCATGTTTGTGCAGGGTTGAATACAGAAGTGGAGTGAAGACTGTGTCCCAGAAATTGTACTCAGCCCTTACAAGTATTCAAATGGGTCGTTGTGGAGGACAAGATGGGTTGGACAGTTGAGATCGACTGAGCTGTTCCTAGTTTGTACATGGAAGTAAAAGAAAAGAGGAGGAGAAAAAAAAAAAGTACATAAAACTGCTCTGTTTCCCCTCCGATCCTCCTCACTACATTGTGTTGTAAGTTAACCATGTAATGATTTCATTTTAGGCGCCGAGCCTAAAATCTGGTTAGCGAAACCGTATGATCACATCGCCGTCACTTGCTTATTTTCATTGTATACATATGAATTAAAGTAAATAATGTTACGAGGGGTTCTATATTGTGTGGAATCATCGCCAAGTTAGGTGCTTGATGATCAGATCAAAACTTATGTGAGCCCAATATGGGGTAAAAAAAATTGCAATACAAATCAAAGGATCCTATTAGAATGTTGTTTTAGGTTTGATTTTCTTGTTGATTTTTTTTCCCAATTGGGTTGGCCTCACTGGTAGCTTGATTGGACTAATTTTTGGTGTTGGTTTTTTTTTTTTTTTTTTTTTTTTTTTTTGAAATACCACTCTTTTTGGCCTAATAGAAAATCACCCAACATATTTTAGTATGTAACCACCAACATTTTAAGGAGTTATTTTATTTTACCAGTTTGACTCGAATGCAAGTAATGACCATTTCTGAAAATGACCAAATAGCTAAAGAAGAGATAATCATACATGGAGAATCTAGAAGATCGTAAATACATAAATAATGATATAGATTGATCTAAGATGGTGGATAATAGTCTATACTGTTTAACAGTACGTGCTTACCAATTTAGAGGAATGAAAAATATAAGGATATGTATTTAAACCATTAAAAAGTATGTGGATAGCAATTTGGATCATTTCCAAGACAACAGACAATGATATAAACCATTTAAGAGTAGATGGACGGCAATTTTGACCATTCCAAGATGGTGAGCATCAATTTAGATTAATCATTCCATCAATATATGCAAAGGTATAGAGTTGGGCACGAGACTACCCGACTCTGCAAACTCAACTCGTCCGACTCGTTTAGATCCGACTCAATTCGAATCGAGTGGGTGAGTTGATTCGAACCTTCATCCAATTTGAACTCAAACCAAGTCGAGTTTGAGTCACCCAATAACTCTACTCGACCCAAAATCCAAATCGGTACTGACTTGACTCGATCCAAAACTCAACTCTTACATATATTTTTAAAAAAAACTCAGATTTGATGTTTCAAATCTAAGATGTTGTGTAGCGGATGGAGAGGCTGCAATTCTGGCAAGTGCATTTAGGTTTTGAGTTGTGATTTCGGCCCGTGGATACCCACTACACTTGACCTGAGTCGGTGCGATTTGACCTAACTGGATACTTGTGACCAGGTGGGACTCGGATTGGGTCAGGCATGATGGACTCCGTACCAAGTCAGGTCGAGTTTGGGTCAAGCCTATTTCAAAACCTGATTGAGTCGGGTCAGCCCTAACTCGGTCTGACTCAACTCAATGCCCTGCACAAAGGAATAGCCACTTTTTAGGGGTATTCTTGTCATCTTCAGAAACAGGTGAACAACCATCATTTGTATTTAGCATAAAGTAGTAAAATAAAGAAACCCCTTAAAAGGAAATTTAATGGTTCCATCTAATTATGATAAAAAGTACTGGCATCTCATTAAAAAAAAAAAATCAATTTAATTTTGTTCTTATATACTACAATTAATTTCACTAGAGAGAATTTTGTGCTCTCATTTTCGTCCGATAAAGAAGGATTGCATCCTGTTAAACGTTAACTACAATTTTTCTCATGAATCCTTATGCAAAAGAGGATTCATGTAGCCAAGCCCAATTAGTTGGTAAGGCTTAGACAATGTTCTTATAGGCTTCTACCATGGGCTTGTTTGGATGCCACTAAAAACATATTTTAATGCATTTTTTTTTGATGGGCGCGGGTGGAAGCATACCAATGGCCATAATTAAATATGAGATTGTGGCCCTCTAAACTATCCAATGGGCACGAAATTTCTTCCATGGGTTTTCTGTGACGATCAGTCTTGTGAACGGTTCAGATCTTGAAAACATTTAATATTTTAATAAGTGGCGATCAGGCAAGTCAACCCCATTTTTTGAAACACACACAACTACAACATTGGAAATGGGCCGGGCTGTGGATTAACTGGGCCCTGCTACTCTGAGCCCTGGACCTGGTCCTAAGCTGGCTACAGGGCGAGGTCATGCTAGGTCCAGAACCTTTCATAATAATTTTTTTTTAAAAAAAAAAAAAAAAAAAAAAAAAAAAAAAAAAAAAAAAAAAAAAAAAAATACTACTACAAAGGACAATCTCTAATGGGTACCAATCCTAGCCGTCCATCAGTCGGATCCAATAGCATGGATGCCCGGCCAGCTGAAAAATCACGCCGATTCACAAATTAAGTGGGCCACAACTTTGAAAAAAAATGACCAAGATTTTCTTAGCAGTCCATTTGTTTCTAATACTGTGGCCCACCTTTTGAATGGGCGAGACTGACTCTTGGGCTTAGCCATCTGCGTGGCGGGCACATCGAGATAGATCGACAGACGGGATCTTACGCATGTGTGCAACATGGTTCATGTGTTCCAGGGCCATCGTTGGCCCACACATCCGAGTCTGAGTTGCCAGGCCCATTTCCATCCCTAAGCAGTAGAAGCAGTTTTCCCTCCCAAAAATTTGAAAATTCTGGGCAAGCAATGCCCACAATATGGAGTTTTTGGTAATTTTCTCTAGGAAATTTCTAGCCGTCCAGGTTGGGAAACGATGACATTCAAGTAGTATATGTGAATTTCTACATAGAGCGGTTCATTTCTTGCCAGCGATTCAACTGACCCTAGCATGAAGATCATTTCTTAGGTGGGCCACACATGTATGCTGAGTCAAGACGTTTCCTATTCTATAATAAATGACTAAAAATCCACCTATGATCCCCTCTACTTTCCGAATATTCATTTCCCCAGGAAAGAGGAACTTTCATTAGGCTGGCGGAACATTTTTCCATGTAGATCTTCCCAGCTCATCTCACGGCCAACCCAGCATGTGTGCTATATGAACCAAGGTGATGTAGAGCGGGTCGTGGACACTTTCATGGCTAAGATGGACCAGAGAAGGCCCGATCGGACGTAGAAGTGATCAGGACCATTAGAACCTTAAAACAGTCTACATCGCAAACTAATATGAGTTTTTCAATGTACCATATATGATTTGGGGTAGGCTATGCCGGTTTCCCATGCTGGATTTGTGAGATTCCATCGTATCAACAGACTAAAGTCCATTTTATTTTCATTTTTACTACAAATAATAAGTTTTAATTTGATCATAACTTTTGATCGGTTGAGTTTTAGGAGTCGTGCCCAACATGAAATGACTTAGAAAAATTAGGAGAATAACGTGGGTAGGCTAAATTGGACACTTACTAGTTCGGGCTCAAAACCATGAAGTCAAATCATAACCATCTATAAATAGTATGTTTATAATTAGTAAGTCACATTTTTAGAGAGTTTTATTCAGAAACTTCTTCTTATGTTTGATATCACTATTTAAATGATTGTAAATATAATTAATTAATTTATTAGAATTTATTTATATTTTTCTATTTTCCTTTGTGGATTAATTGGAAGAATCTCTGTGAGGAGTACACGGAAGCTCTACAGCCTCATCATATCCATTCCTATGTCACAAAGTGTCTGAGTGATGGGGGATCTGAACCATCCATCCTTTTGCACTAAAAGTGGATGAAAAATGGTCCAAAGATCACTAAAATCGACTATCCTTACCAACCAGGATTGATATGATGATGATCTTTCCATGAATTATACAAAATAGTAAATGGGTAAGGAGTAACTGGGTTTTGAGAATTGAAATACAAAAGGATAAATGGGTTTTGATTATTGAAATAGTACAAAATGGTAAATGGGTTATACGGTCATGATCGTCCCCTGAATCAATATGGTCATGATAATTTGAAGTAATATCACACATACTAAAATCCAATAAGTGTTAGAGAGATTGAGGATTAAATCTTCGAGGATTTCATCTATCATTATGTTCTCTTCCGTAGATAACCTATAGTTAAAACCATTAAATAGCGGCTTCAAATTACAAATGTAGGATGCTAGAATACTACCGTAGGTTCGTCCATAGTGCATGTATGATGTCCAACATTTCCCTGTTGGCCATACTACATTTTCTTGATCTGCATTTTGGTATCATTAGCAATGCATGTGTTTGTGCAGGGAAGTGGATTCGAGACAGTGTCCCAGAAATTGTATTCAGCCATTACAATCATTCAAATAGATCTTGTCGGGGACAAGATGGGTTGGACGTTGAGATCAACTGAGCTCATCCTACTTTGTACATAGAAGTAAAAGAAAGAATAGAAATAAAATAAATAAAATAAAATAAAGTAAATATAGATAGATCTGATTAGAATTTTCTTTAGGTTTGATTTTTTTTTTTTCCCCCAATTGGGTGGGCGTCACTCCCAGCTTGATTGGACTAATTTTTTGTGTTGTTTTTATTTTATTTTATTATTATAATTGGTCGAATGCAAGTAACAGATATTAACCTATTTCCGAAATGACTAAAATAATTAAAGAAGTGGTAATCATGTAGGGGGGATTTGGACACTCATAAATGCATGGATAATGATCTAAACCAATCTGAGATGACGGATGGTCGGTCTATACTGTTCAACACTGTGATTACCGACTTAGACTATTGAGAAATGTGGGTAGGTATTTGAACCGTTGAAAAGTATGTGGACAGTGATCTGAACCATTCCAAGGCAGCAGATACCGATCATACTGTTTAAGAGTAGGCCTACGGAAATTTAATTTGACCCTTCCAAGATCGTGATCATCGATTTGGATTGATCCTTCTATCAATATATGCAAAGGTATGATCACTTTTTTGGGAGTATTTTTGTTATCTTTTAAAACAGGGCTAACAATTATTATTTGGATTCGGCATAAAGTATAAAATAAATAATACCCTTAAAATGTGACGATGACATCAAAAGAAATGTTAGTGGTATCTAGGCTAAAAAGAAGTGACGTTTCAACATAAAAATAAAAAATCTATTTTATTTTATTGTTATAGATTTCAATTAGTTTTATTGGTGAGGATTTTGTGCTCTCATTTTCGGTTCTAGGCACAGATAAAAGAGGAATACATCCATTCTTTTGGGTCCGATTCTATGGTTGGACAGCGGACCAACAATGTTTCAACATTAAGATAATAAGTTTAAGTGCCCACATGGTGTGGGTGTGTGTATGAGTGTATGTTAAAATAAAAATAAAAAATAAAGAGAGAAATATTTTCCCATGAATATATCCTTACGTGGAGTAGGATTCATGTAGCCAACTTCAATTAAAGACTTAGAAAATGTTTTTATAGGCTTCTACTAGATACCATGTTTCAACACCGAGTCTTGGTATTGATTTCCTAGAGGGGGTGGCTAATAGTGAAGTGTGAACTGACAGTGAGTGTACTAACAAGCTAACAAAAAAAAAAGGGGGGGGGCTTGTTTGGATGCCACTAAAATGTGTTTTAACGCATTTTTCTCTCGATGGGCACATGGTGGAAGCATTCCAATGGCTAGAATTAAATATGAGGTTGTGGCCCACTAAATTATCCAATGGGCATGAAATGTCGTCCATGTGTTTTCTGTGATGATCGGTCTTATGAAATGTTTGGATTTTATTATTATTATTATTTAAATACATGTATGAGTAGCAGCCAAGCAGTCTAACCCCATTTTTTGAAAACACACGTACACACATGCGCGCACAGATAAATGAACACACAAAGGAGCTTGGCATCCTTGCTTTTCATTTTTTACTGTTTTAACCCGACTGCAGAACTGAAACAGTTGAAATGGGCTGGACTTTGGCCAAGCTGGGCCCAGGTACTTGAGCCCTGGTCCTGGCCCCAATCGGGCTACAGGGATAGGTCAAGCTACGGTCAGCCCTGAAATAATAATAATAAAAAAAAGATGGGTCTTATATGGGTGCACAATCCTAACCGTCCATCAGTACGATCCAATAGTGTAAATGTCTGGCCTGCTGAAAAATCACGCCGATTCACATATTAGGTGGGCCACAAGTTAAAACAAAACTCAACCAAGATTTTCTTAGCAGTCCATTTGTTTCTAATACGGTGGCCCACCTTTTGAGTGGGCGAGATCTGCATGGCGGACAAATCAGGATAGATTGATAGACTGGAACTGACTCATGTCTGCAACATGGTTCATGTGTTCAAGAGCCATCGTTAGCCCACACATCCGAGTCCGAGTTGCCGGGCCCATTTCCATCCCTAAGCAGTTGAAGCGGTTTTCCCTCTCAAAATTCTAGGACTTTTTGGTAATTTTCTCTACTAAATTTCTAGCCTCCCAGGTTGGTAAACGATCACGATCACATACAAGTAGCGTATTTGAACTTCCATATGGAACGGTTCATTTCCTGCCAGCGAGTCAACTGACCCCATGAAGATCATTTCTTAGGTGGGCCACACCTGTATGCTGAGTCAAGACGTTTCCCATCCTATAATAGACTAGAATCCACTTTGTACCCCTCTACTTTCCGAATATGTATGTCTCCCATGAAAGAAGCAACTTTCATTGGGTTGGCAGTGCATTTTATACTATGGTTCAAAGCAAAGATGGATATATCATGAGGCCCAGCTCATCTCACGTGCCAACACAGCATGTGTTGCTATATGAACCAAGGTGTCTGAACAATGGAGGATCTGAACCATCCATCCTTTCTGCACTAAAGTGGATGGGAAATGGTCCAAAGATCACCAAAATTGACTATCGTTGCAATCCAAATGGTGAAACACTCAGAAGGATGATTGAAAATATTACTACTTGACGATCCACATCCAACTAAAGAATAAACAAGGAGAACTGATCACATACAGAAAATATGTAGGACCCACCATGAAGGGTGGACCACACCTGTATATTGATTAAGACCATCAATTATCATTGATTCCAATGCTGTGGTCCACCTAATGATCGGAACGTCTTTATTTTTATCTCAGGTGATCTTTATGGTGGGGCCTACCGTTTTCATTGTCCTGATACCATACACGAACAGAATGTCGGCAGGAAAGATGGTCACACAGCAAAAGTTGTGATACATTGCCTGCATGAGTCAGGTCTCAATCAAATCACAACCATCCAAAGTGGGTCCCACTTTGAGGTCCGTATCTTCTAAAATGTGTAACGTCCCATGTGGAGATACATGATGTACTAGTGTATTCGATCGACGGTGTAACAGCGACATCTGAGCTGGGAAGAGTGTCCCGGGGACATGAACCGAGTTCCATGTATCAATCAATCTCTATCATCTACTGATTTGGGTCATCCTCTCTCAAACCAACTCCTCACCAAACAATTGAAAAGCTAGCTTTGAAGGCATTTCATAGTCTTCCAAACGTTGGAAAGCAGGTGTCCGGCCATTTGTCGACAGATATATGGATGTCCACTAAGACGGTGGGCCCACATCAACGACTCAAATCAGAACCATTCGTGGGTGCATGTGATTAATGCTTGTATTATAGTGGATAAGCCATTACAGCTGTAAAAGGCAACTACTAAAGAAAGTACGACGAAAAAGCTTATAAAAGCTAATGTGGTGCACGTATCGCATCATTCACGTTGTGTTTGTTTTGTCATTGACACGTGTGTGGTCTGTGACTGCACTTGTGATAAAGGGCCCTTGACTTTCTTTATTGCGTGTAACGACCATCAGCGACTCCCTGCATCGACGGCGATGATTGATTGATGAAAAACAGCTGTGGGCACATTTAGGTTAGGATTTGGAAGCTTTTATTGTCTTATGGCTGTCCAAGTCTCTATCAAGGAGAAACCCAGCTGTGGCTATTTGCTATTGGAGCCACACGAATAGTAATGTTCCAATGTCGCATTTGGGTGTGAGATCCTGTCCATTCATCATGTGGGCCTTATTTTCGGTCCCAGATACATACATGCTGTGGCCTTCCAGATCGACGATCGATATCTCTACACATAGGGTAGATTTGGATGGGACTCGGATTGCGTGGTGTAGCACACAGCACTGATGTGGGTATATATGGTGTTGTTTGAAAACCTTTGTGGGCCCTACCATGATGTATGTGTTTTATCCACACGGGCCATCCATTTTACCATCTCATTTTATGCAATCATGCAAAAAATTGAGGCAGATTGAATTCTCAGGTGGACCACGCATAGGAAACATTCGTGATTGAACGTCCACCATTAAAACTTCTTGGGAGCTACAGAAGTTTTGGATCAAGCTGATATTTGTGTTTTCATTTCATCCAGGTCCGTATAACCTATTCGACAGATTGGATAGCAAATAAACATTACAGTGGGCCTCAGGAAGTTTTTAATGGTTGGAATTTAATCACCACTGTTTTCTGTGGTGCAGTCCCCCTGATATTTGGATCTGTCTCATTTTTGGCTCATGCCCTAAAATGAGCTGAAAAAATGGATGAACGTCCTGGATTAAAAAACGTAAATTATGGTGGGGCCCTAAAGATTTTTCAGCACCACTATGTGTTACACTGGACGCGGATTACGTCCTACCCCCGCCCGAACGGTAATCCGTCCGGGCAGGGCTCTGTGGGGCCCACCGTGATGTAAGTATTTTATCCACGCTGCTCATCGCATTTTTCATATCATTTTAAATATGTTCTTAAAAATGAAGCAGGTTCACAGCTCCAGTGGACCACACCAAAGGAAGCTGCAATTATAATGATACCCACCGTTGAAACCTTTCTAAGGGCCACCGTGATGTTTTTGAACGATCCAAACTATTATAATAAGGACATATAGACGTGGATGAAGTGAAAACATAAATCTCAGCTTGATCCGAAAGTTTTCCTCCTCCCAAAAAGTTTTTAATGGTGGAAGTTCAATACCCACCTTGTGGTCCACCTAATCCCTGGACCTACCTTATTTTTTGTTTCATACTTTAAAATAGTCTGAAATCAATGAACGGCATGGATAAAACAATTATATCACGGTGGGCCCCACAGAGCCCTGCCCGGACGGATTAACGTCCGGGCGGAGTTAGGACGCAATCCGCGCCCGTGTTACACTACCCAATCGGAATCCATTTGGATGGATGTAAGATAGCACAGCGTACAACACAACATGGATGTCAGTGCCGTCTGATGCTAGAAAAGCTGCCTGTAGGCCACTATGATGTATATGTTTTATCCACCGGGTCCATCCATTTTGGCAGCTCATTTGAGAACATGAGCCCAAAAACAAGGCACATCCAATCTCAGGTGGACCACATCACAGGGAATAGTGGTGATTGAATGCCCACCATTTAAAACTTCCCTACTGTAATGCATATTTGCCATCCAACCTGTTGTAATGTCTCGGAGACGGGGTGAAGGGAAAACACACATCGGCTTCATCCAAACTTTTATAATCCCAACAAGTTTTAAATGGTAGGCTTTCAATCACCACTATTTGCTATGGTGTGGTCCACCTAAATTTGGATGCCTCATTTTTAGGCTCATGCCCTAAAATGACATGGCCAAATTAATGGACAGCGTGGATAAAACACAAGAATCATGGTGAGGCCCATAGAGCACGTACCAACATCGGTGCTGTGTGCACTACACTGCAATCAGAATCTATTCCATTTGGATGGCTAAGCTGGTGTGGATATATAAGACATTTCTAAGTGTTCCATAAAAGTGTTATTGTAAAGTAGATTGAATGTAGTTGCTCTCCTATTCAAGGTGGTTTATGTCAACACCAGAACAGAAAAGCCTCGATGAAAGTTGCTTTGAGCTGTATCTATTAGAAGATTGTAAAATTATTATTTTCAAACATTGAGGCCCACCCAAAGAAAATGGGTGGAGAGAGAGACATGTGAAAGGTAAGAAAACGTGGAAGAGAGGGTGGAAAATAACGTTGGATGAATGAGATGGGTTTAGATGGTGGCCTACCAAGTCGACCATTTCCTTCTCTCCGTGTTGAAAAAGGCCCTAGCCCACCTTTTGGTTTTTCAGAAAAAGTTTCAATACTCTGGCAGGGAGGGATGGATGATAAGCATGCACTTAGAAATCGCATACATGCATGGCTTAGAAGTAAATTAAACTAAACTGTCCAAGTTATGGTTCACAGTTTAGATATATCATGAACAAAAAATTAGTCAGATTGGATTATTTAAGCATTGGATTGGTGGACATATATTGGACGGTTAGAAATTTAGAATGATTTCCAATGGTCCTAGATCAACAAACAAGTGTGGACAAATTAGAAGGTAGGATTGGTCAACCAATCTTATTTTTAGGACTAACACTTAGGGATAGTGGGTTCCACAATTAGTTTAGTTTTGCTTGAGTTAATGAATGCGACGTGTATAATTTTTAAGTTCCTGCGTACGAAGTATCCTACACTTTCTGAGTATCATATAATTACCCTTTTTTTACGTCTTAAAATAATTCAGAAGCATATGGCGGGAAAAATCAATTATACCTTTATCTATAGTGCCGTAATAAAAGCAAAAGAGGACTTCATTGACTTTTAAGCTTTAACCTTCCCTTCTTTCTTTACATACGACCGTTCAACGGTGGAGAATGTTGGAGATGCTTGTATAGACTGTGTATACAAGTAAAGGGAGTTGATTTGATACTCTGACTGAGTATGATGCTTGATATGCAGGAACGTACAAATGATATACGTGACATATATTTAACTCAAATTAAACCGAATAAGTTGTGTAACTATCTGGCTAGAGCTACAGTTCAAACACAAATTAGTTCAACGGTCTGGATCTCTGATTTGTGGATAGTTATTGTTTGAAATAAGGCCGTTGGATATTTCCATTTTTAACTGTCCAATAAATGCCCAGTAATCTAATAGTTGGATAATTTGATAGAGATAATTTTTAGCTCATGATACATCTAATAAGGTGCCTGTAATTTGGACTGTTTATTTTGAATTACTTGTACACCATGTATGCAGTTTCTCAAGTAATTTCTAAGTGGCTGTGCATCATCCATCACCACTTGCTAGAGTATAAATTATTTCTCTATGTAATAAATCAAGACGGCAGTTCCTCGTTTGTAGAATAAGCTTATTCTACAATGTTGTATGTGGGGTCCACCATGATGGGAAAATGAAATCTAATCTGTTCATCATGTCTGTCTCATCATGTTTTCCTTCGAATCCAAAAATCATTCCGATCCAAGATTCAAACAGACCACGCCATGTAAAATCATGCCTAAAACCTCTAAAGTCATGGGTGTAGTCTATCTAAGTTCTTGAATGGCCTTATACCGTTTTTTTATATATATATATTCATCTTGGCGGGGTACATCTTCTGAACGGATTAGATATCATACAAAAAATATGGTGGGCCGCAAACACAATCTCAAAGATTTTAACGGTAGGCATCCATATTCCAACTGCTTCCTGTTGTGTACCCCACCTATATTTTACATCCGGAAGATTTCTGTTATATGGGATAAAGTCTAAGAGCCACATCTTATGGACGTACGTTTTATATGTCATGCAAACGTTAAGTGGGGCCCACACACAGCGTTGCAGGACAAGCTTATTCTACAAACGTTGTAGGAGGAACCGGTCTCATCAGAGACTTTCACGGTGTATAAATGTGGGATTGGGAATAGTCAAATTGGTGATGCGAACGGCGTGACACTCGAGCTTGTCTTCGTCTTCTCATCTCCCCTCAATAAAAGCATCCAAAGCCGTTATAGCGGCGTTATGGCAAACGCCACCCACTGTTACTGTTATTTCCGTCATAACGGTCGTTACATTGGCTAACGTTGAAACACGATTGACTGGTGGATTCAGCGGTTTTTCATAGTAAGGATTATGATATGAACTATTGATGGCTGATGCCCTAGTCTATACAAGTGGGGTTCATGTTTTGACGATCTAGACCGTTTATCTGATTGGCCCTACCTTGGATGGGGGATTCCAAAAAAGTCTCACGATTTAGAGTGTGCCTTAGCCTTCCATCTATGGACTATGCATGGACAGTTAAAACAGAGAAATGCGGATCCAATAAAGAGTTCTGGCTAATCCTCACTTGGGTCCAATAAAATGGACGGTCTGGGACCCATGCTTATAGGATATGAGCTGAGTCTAATGACCCAAACCAACCCACAACCTAAATAAAATAAAATAAAAAGTATACATGAAATCTTGTGATTATGTATCTATGCATTCACTAATCGGGTCAGGTCTTGAGTCCTATGTTGCAGTCTTTAACCTGAGTTGGGGTGTGTTGGGTCAGGTTGGGCTGGGCCTTTATGAATTTTTAGTGGTTGGGGGTCAGTAAAAGGGTAATGAGTCACAAGCTAGCTAGGTTTGGGCCATAGTTCTTTGCCCTAAGCTAGTTGGGCATGGGTGAATTTTTTTTAACAGACCTAAACCAACCCATCACCGTTGCAACTTCTACTCATCGTATACCTATATAATGGATGGTTACACCCGTTAGAAAATGCACAATGTCGGTTGACGAAGAGTGAACTAAACTGCAATGTTTATATGTGGTTACATTTATGGCAATTTGGACCATCTAAATTGTTAGCCAGCTTTGATAGTGCATATATATAGCAAAATATTATACTAATATTAATATCTTAACCATCTCATTTCGTGTGTGTGTGTGTAATCCGATCATCCATCCATTTCTTATTTACATGGCAAGAGTTGGAAAAGAGAGAAAAAATGATCCCGTGCTTCCTTTGTAATAGCCTCGAATTCATCGAGGAAAATAAATCATAGACTTAAATGAAATTGATAATATTGAGTTTTTCTTTGTAATACAGTTGATATGACATATAAGTCTTAGAGTCTTAATCTTAACACTTACCTCTCTTTATCCATAATTGTAAATCTATTTGAGTTAATAAATTTATTAAAACAATAAAATATCAAACCTATTCAACCTCATTATCTATCCATAGATAACTTAAATAAATCCTTGAAATATGATTTGATTCTTCAAGCTGTGAAGTTAAAAAATAATAAATTAAATTTGACTTCAAACTGAAAATTTATCCCTAAACCGTATATTTTATAAAATTGTACTGAGATAATTAACAAAGCAAGCCGTAGCTTTGTCATTACTTAGCTATACAATGATATCTTATAATGACGATTATGATACTGTTCACAAAGTTAAACCCATCAAAAGATATAATACGTGTTATATAAGTTTTTACCTTAGATTGGACCACCGGCCTGACTTCATTGATCCTATTATGCTATAAAGCTGCCCTTGACCTTTTTTACATAGGTCATCCACCACTTTCGTGGTCGGGATTTCTAGACCTTTGAATTTTTCGTCATTCTCCATCTATAATGAGCAAAAATTTTGTGAAAGGGATTTATTTAAATCTGTTTCACTACTAGGGCAGACGAGTTGTTACCATTTCACTATTCCTGTTTGGTAGTGTCCACTATTAGACAGTATCATTCCAACTCAGTATCTTATGCTATAGGCTAGCATGTTACACATAGACTCTGACTTTGGGTGGTAGTCTTTTTCAATGGCCTAAGCCTCTCCCATAGATGCGGCATGCCTGACAAATTGGGATCAGGATTTGGTCATGACCCCTCCGGTACCAACCTTGGTGCTTTTAAGTTTTATCCATGTAGTCCATCGATTTTGCCAACTCAATTGAGGGTTGAGCCCAAATGAAGAAGGCTGAGGATGGTTTACAGTGTGTGTTATTTAAGGAGTGAAGAGAACACACTTTTTTTTGTTGGAACACGACAAGCTCTAAAATAATAACTTGTCGGGCATGAAAGTAACTTCAAACAGAATCACACAATGCAATAAGGAAAGAAAAATTAAATGCACAATATAAAACACACGGATTTTACAAGGAAAACCCTTATGGAAGAAATTAACCACGACACCAAGCGATGAATAATCCATTATATTCGAAAAGTTATAAAAGATGGAACAATTTACAAATGTGTAACGTCCTGAATTTTCTCTATTTTGGATTGCCAAAAAAAAAAAAATCCTTAAATTTTTTATTTTAATTTTTTATTTATATAACTACTAGCCTACGTCGTCACTTACTGATCTTTGATGGTTGAAGTGAGCCTATATGCGGGTGGTACCGATTAAGAACAGTATAAATAAGATTAATTAACCGCAGAAAGCCAACGAATCTGACCGATCACTTAAACATCGAATTTAGCCCCGTAATTTGTTCACATAGGGCCTAAGTCTAGCCGACCTATCACTGAGTAATCAAGGTAACGGCAACTAAATAATGATCTACCCAAAGCCGAGACAACTATAGGTCAGATCTTAATTAATAAACTAAATCAACCCAGTTACTCATTTAGCCTAAGAACCAATGATTTAGATTGATCATGACCAAATCGTCATTTCGCTAATTGCGAATAAGCCACACTATGAACATAGTTAATCCAAACTCTAATAATTACGCATAAGAAATCTTGATACCTAATTCATTCCAAAAATGCCCCGATTATCCGAACAAGCTTTACATCACTCGTTAGTGGGTCACTAGTTCCGAAACTATAAAATAATGTCTGTATCGCTGGGCTTGACGCCCATCGCGGGTGACAAATCAAGAAAGTGCCTGGAAGAATTCAACTTGGGTCGAAAGCCAAGTGTTTGAAATGCGCGAATCCCCTAAACTGAAATCTGAAACTTAAGTGAAATAGATCTTCCTCTCTTTCACGAAGTTTTGGCTTTTCGACCATTAGATCGCAACTAAATTTGATGCATGAGTAAAAGATATTTCTCTGCTTATATCCATATAACTGTGGCCCCGATCGATCAACAATGACTGTCCATCGTAAGTAGGGCGCCCGTGGTCGATTGAGGCATCCGATCGACATCCACCCAATTTGGAACAATCGCTCATCCTATAATAGGGTACCTGCCCTATGGCGCAGATGAGCCAACGGGCCCCTAAAGAAGCCCTATGGGCCAAAATTCAACCTACTAGGGGCATGTATGTTAGAAAACGAGTCCCCAGGGTCATTTAGACATAATTAAAATCTAGACTATTTAAGGCCTAAAATTTCACTCACTCACTTCCATCCGAAGTTTTAATTGCAAGGGAATGAGGGAGATGGGAAAAGAGAATGAGAGCTCTTTAGGGAGCTGGTTTGGGGTTTTTCCTAGCTGTCGTTGCCTACGTCGGAGCCCACAACTCCACCTCACAGTAGGGAATGGCCCGACAACAATAGAAAGGTAATCCTCTACCTCCCATAAAAAATATGAGCCTTGTGGGCTATTGCATGCAACCTTACAAGCTAACCTATTCAATGCAGGGCGTCAATCCATCAATTGCTCAGTCAGTGTCCTAGGAGCGGCGCTAGAGAATCGTTGGACCACCCCTAGGTGCGGACCATTATAGGTTGCCAATTATCAAACATATGTCGCAAATAATGATTGTGTAGTGAAATTAAGAATTGCATGTTAAACAATGAGTAATTCTTAGGTGTAATACCTTCAATGACTTGTGAATTTTGCTTAGAATAGTTGATCATTGATTGCATGTTAGAATAGACTAGATTCACTGAAATTTCATGCCCATATGCTCCACATTTTCCCCTGATACATGTGCGTAATGTTGAGAAGTGGAGCCACATCTGGGGCCGCCCACGACCAGTCAAGGTTGCACGGATTTCGTGTCGCAAGTCCTTTCGCAACTGGGATGCGAAAGGAGTTTCGCAGATTTCATGTCGCAAGTCCTTTCGCAACTGGGATGCGGAAAGGAGTTTCGCTGATTTCGTGTCGCAAGTCCTTTCGCAACTGGGATGCGGAAAGGGAAGTTGCCAAAACTATAAATTGGGGTCCCTAGGGCTATTCTAGGTTAAGGTGAATTCTAGGAAATTATTCTAAGGTGTGGACAAGGGATTTTCTCTATACTTCCAAGAGAGAGGTTAGTATATTGCCTTGTAATCTTCATTTCTCTTCATAGTGGAATTTTGCATCCGTGGTTTTTTACCCTAGTTTGAGGTTTTTTCACTTATATCTTGTCTTATAGTTTGTTTTGGATTGCTTTGATCTATTTCTAGTTTATATTTCTTCCTGTCTATCGTTTGTGGGTGAGGCCTTAGATTGGATCTAGGCTCACTGCGTTGTTGGCGTGCTGCGCAACAACTGGTATCAGAGCCAAGTTTAGTTCTATTGAGAGCGATGGCAAAAGATGAGAAACTAGAATTGAGAAGTTTGATGGTTCAAACTTTGCCTTCTGAAAGATGCAGATGGAAGATTATCTGTATCAGAAGGACCTCTATGTTCCTCTGGGGAGGAAAGAGAAGAAACCAGAAAAGATGACAGATGATGAATGGTTTTACTGGATAGGAAGGCTTTAGGAACGATCCGACTCTCTTTGTCTAAGAGCGTCGCCTTCAATATATCCAAGGTGAAAACTACAAAAGAATTAATGGAAGCCCTAGCCAGCATGTATGAAAAACTCTCAGCATCCAACAAGGTTCATCTTATGAAACAGTTATTCAACATGAAGATGTCAGATGGTGGGAGCGTGGCTGAACATCTAAACGAGTTCAATATAGTTCATGAGCCAGTTGGAATCCGTTGGCATTGCTTTTGAGGATGAGGTCAGGGCGTTATTGATCTTATCCAATTTGCCAGACAGTGGGATGGTTTGTGATTGCTGTGAGCAATTCTTCAGAATCGACAAAGCTGAAATTTGATGATGTGGTCGGTCTAAATC